>VYYI01003075.1:0-13058 GCA_021029175.1 Bilobella aurantiaca | reverse complement strand
CTTGACAAATTCTTGCTATCAATTGACCCAAAGTAGCGCGGAAAATGCTTTTTGGGTCATGTAGATTTGAAAAAAAGTTGAAAACGAAAAAAAGATTTTTTCAAGAATCCGCGGTCTGGTTATGAATGATGATTATGCGGTCAACGACAGCTTGAAAGAAGATATTGGTTTTAATTTTAATTTATTTTAGACGTAATCTGGTTTGAGTGTTTGCAATGATTATTGGAAACTTTTTCATAAAAAATTTTCCCACAAGACGATACGCAGTAGGCTGTGTGTTTTGCATTTCGAGGTGAAGTTACACCACAAGTCAGGCTGTGTTTTTGTTCTGTCAATTTGAAACAAATCTTTGTAACACACAAGACTTTCAAATGTTTTCTGTAAAGTAGATATAATGCACACCTTTGTCAGCTCATGCAATTGAATAGGTTTTTTAAATGTAGGAGGCTATAATTTACTCAAATTTTTGTGTATGCTTTAGCTTCTAATGTAATTTCTAATTGTACGCGACGCAGTCTTTTCCTGTATAAATTTAAATTTTCCTCCATAATAATTGTCAACATGCTTATTTTTTTTGTGATGCTCTTTGACATTCTTGGGTTTACCACCAAGGAGCCTCTTGCTTAGGCAGAGGCTGAGCACCACCTTACGCATACCAACCCATCTCCAGACTCCACAACCGCAACTCTCCAGGCCTCCACTCACCACTACCACACCATCACTGTTTTACTGTGCTGGTGCCGGGATTACATCTCGGCACCTACCCAAGTTAGGACAAGGGTCCTAGCCCCCCGGACTACGGGCCGTGAGCAACAACATGCTTAATACGCCTTGAAAAAAATGTGGTGTACAGTTTTTGTATATTTCCTTGCTCAGACTCCTTTAAAGATTAAAGAGCGTTACTGTTTAACATTTCCGCAGAGCAACAGGTCAACATGTCAGGGAGTGGGTAGGAATATAAAAGGAGGGACTCATTAGCATACATATATACAAATTCGGTCGTCTTCTGAATTCTTACAATAACTATTGGGAAACGTATTAGATGAATCCCATATCCTATGTCTGTGAATGATTAATCATGTGATACGGGCATACACAAAGTCAGAGGCAAGGTGAAGGTAATTCCCTACGGGAAAAGCCAATAACAAAATACATTTTGCGGCTGATCGGGGATTTGAACGTCCGTACTAAGGCTGGCTAGTGGAGAGAGGCCAACGCTCAAGCCACAAAGCCAGCTCGGTTGTTTTCAAAGGTAAAGGAGCGTTATTTGGTTTAGTTTCCTTTTATTGTTTTACTTTCTTAAGAACTTAAGAATTAGAACATGATAATGTAGCACGTCGTATGGAAAAATCCAATCCCTAGAACAGTTTTTCGCGTAGTGATTAGCATTATTACTTTAAATTCAGATGACGTTATGATTTTTTGTTGCAAATCTTTCCAATCCATTTTTAAACCAAAATCCGGGAGCAGAGTTCAAATCCGGGAGCTGTTTTCTTTTGCAAAAACTCAAACTCACAGTTGGTTGAAATAAATTTCATTTCTTGTATTATGCCAAATTGTTCTGAAATAGATCTCTTGAGGATTTTAATTTATGTTCTTTTGAGGTGTGTTCATGTTTTAGACATTGTATGACCTTCTTCGACTTGTGCTCGAAGCAGTGAAACGTAAATTTGTTGAGATGTCGTGAAACTTTTGAAAATGAATTATGTGTTTATTTTCTGATTACTATACTTGAATGCATTAGATTTGGTTTGCGGAATAGTGGATACCATATTACCGAAATCCAATTTTCGAAAAATTAATTTTGGAACATTGTTATTATATTGCGTGTGAAATTTAAATAATGCTCAAGACTATTATCACAGCAAGAATACCATTGTAGACTAAAAATGGGACTAACAAAGGTCGCTCTGCGTGATGCTTCCGCAAAATTTGGACATGTGTTCATTCAATTTGCAGGATTTTTGAATTTTTGAGTAGCATTATTGCATAACTTCAGAATCTTTTGCTTAAAACGTAAACTTACTTGTAATATAATTTTTTGACCCTAACTATTAGAGGTTTAAAAAGCAAGTTCATTAAAATACAAACAATTAAGTAAAACGAGAAAGCTAAAATTGTAAAAGACAATGCATGCCGAATTTTATTAATTTTTTAATTTTGTTGAGTTGGAGTTAGTTTGTCTACCAGGGAGCATTAGTTGTCCAGTGGTTAAGCTTCATGCTTCTCCACTGGACGACATGGGATCGAGGGTGGTTGAGAGTATTCCGCAAAAAAATGTCATGGTAACGGCCAGGCCCTATGCACTCGCTGGTCAAGTTGCAGCCAGTGGTGCACTGGGCCTGGTAGTGCTGGATATTGGATGTGGAAGAAACCAACCCAAGTTCACTCCCAAAGATTGTCAAAAGGAGCAAAAAATCTACACTTTCTCACTGCATATCTGTTACGTACGCGACAACCTACGTAAGGCGAAAGCATAGAGCAATGAGACACATAGTGGGTATTCGCTCACAACCCCTCCCATGCAAAGCACATAAGGCTTTGGCCGTGCCTAGTAGGGAGGCCGACTAAAATCACGCTGTTTAAGGAGAGAGCGAAATATACCATACTAGCGTATGCTCGCCGTGAGTTGTCACCTACCATGGGTGCTATCTCCCTCCAATAAAACATACATAGTTTGTCTACCCAAGGGTTTGGGTAGGATTTCGGTTTACGTACACAGGGTGTGAGGGGAGCCCCCTACCCCCTGGGGGACCCAATGACCCCCCTGAACATTTTGATCCCACCCCCACCTCCCAACATCCCCTGGGGGGCTTGTCGGATTTCGTTTTCTTTTTTGACGTTTTATTGAAACATTTTTGAAAAAATGATTTTTGATATTTCTATAACTGTAAAACCTAAACTTAAGCCAAATCTATGTAACATAACCCTACAGGGCTAAAGTAAAAAAAGGATTTAAAATTTCAACAAACCCCTGGAGGTAATGGATGGTCATAAAGGGTCAGGGGTAGGAGGGGCGTCAATATGTTCAATATGTGTTTGTTAAAGTAAAATGAAAGGGTCTTTGCTGTTTTGACTGTGTAATTTAACGGAATATCACTAAAGTAATTCCCTATCTGTAAGAGATTTAGTTTATGTTACTGTATAAGTTAATATATAAGTGAGTATAATAATATAAGTGAGTATTCAGATGTTGGAGGGTTATATTTCTTGGTTATTTCGAGTCCCTTGCCATTTTTCTATGCAATTTTTTTTTATACAAATGCGCAACTACGCATTTGTATCATTCGTTTCCATGAACAATTGCTAATTTACCTAAAAACTCGGCTTCCTGGACATTTTTTTTGCTGTGGCTTAGTTGGAAAAACATTCTACTGGTCTTTTTACGTCTATGTGCATGCGGGAAGTATATTCTCTGTTTAGAGAAATTCTTATTGTCACAGAAATGATTATATTACAAAACATTACTAATACTTATAATTAGCTGTGTTTTTAAAATTTTGAAAATTGAAACAACGAATTCTCTCCGAACTATACTTTTTTTTTAATTCCAATTACTTTTGAAATCTTACAGAATGTTAATCAAAATAAAGAGAAATCACCGACACGGTAAAGGCATAACGAGTTGCATACAAATATGGACAAGTGCTATATAGCATTTAATATATTGTAGATGTTCTCAACCAGAGAGGGACAGGCAGCTATAATTCGATCTTGTCGTGTCAGACATCGCCACTTTTGTTTTCATTCCTGCTCAGCATTTTTCTCGGCTCATCCGAGTTCTTATGGAAATTTCTAAACTTTATTTTTTTATGAGGACTTCAAAGAACATCGAAATTTCGATAAAAAAAATTTTTTCGATGAGAACGTCGAAATTTCGATAAATTTTACTTTTCGATGAGAACATCGAAAATTTTATCAAATTTAAGTTTTCGATGAGAACATATCGAAAATTCGCTCAAATTTTAGATTTTGAGAAGAACATTGCAAATTCGGTCAAATTTTAGATTTTGAGAAGCACATTGACATTTTGATAAAATGTTACTGCAATAACAACATCAAAGTGAGAACATGGAAATTATAATAAAACTTCAGTTTTCGATTTCTATCAGAGCCAACAATTTGTCGTAATATTATCATCGAAACTAGAATTCATCAAAATTCAATTGAAAAATGAAAACTGATGAATCGCAGTTTCGATGATGTCATCAACTTTTCGTCATTATAGTTGAATATATGAATTGCATCATATTATGTTCTCATCATGAACCAAATCTAAAATGAAATGTTTTCATTTTGACGTCCTCATAAAAAAGAATAGAGCAGAAATAATAACAAAATTGCCGATGTCTGTGACCCTGCAAGACCGAACTTTAGCCAACTGTCCTTCCCTGTTCTCAACCTCCACGATAATTATTTCCAAAACCTAAGTTTAATTTCCTAACTTCCGTTTTGCAGGCAACTGTTGTAACTGAGATTGGTTTAGTATTTTTGGAAATTAGTGTCGCCTATGAAAAATAGATTTTTGTTTCTGTCTTTATTGAGCCTTTGGTTATTGCTGCATATCTTGATTCTTGAGTTATTTTTGTTCCTACAAATCTATGGACAGAGTTAATATCAGCACTGATCCTCTATCAAACATGTAGTATAATTTATCTCATGTGTAATTTATGTCACATGTAATATTTGTTATGCTTGTATATGACGAGGGTGCGTATTTCTATTATTCAATTTTTTTACTGTATGTCACAAACGGAAGCAAGGCATTGATATTCTTTAAAGGTCGATGAAAACAATTTTCAAGCTTAAAAACAAATTTGAATTAAAGGCAAAGTTAGATTAATTATTTTGTTTAAACCGCAAATTGACTACCGACATTTTGCGACACTCATTGCTTTTAATAAAATAGTAACCAAACAACCCGTCCTAGGATAGAAGAATCCCTCCCTCGATTTTATTTTTGAGATATTACGTTTTCCCCCAAAAAAATGTCTGAACGCCGAATGTTGGCGAGGTAAATTCAGTTTTTAAACTTATGAAATCCCGCATTGTTACGCAAACACGCACAACCGCTGATTGGCTAATCGAAAAGTACGGCCATAAAAAGTACGACATTTAATAAACAGAATTCTCATTCATATTTCTAAATGTCAATCCGATAACCAGTAAACATATAAAATCGGTTTGTCATCAACTTCCCTAAATTAGCTTAGTACCCTTACTATGTTTAGTATTGGTATATTTTGTATGTACATTAGTACAAACAAAAGGTTGAATGGTTCATTTAAATGCAGAAACGTTTAATTATTTTATACTTCAAACTGTTAGAGGATTATTTCAAAATTCGAACAAATACTAAACTTAGCGTAACTTGTCGAACCACTTTTGGATTTATGCATAAAATGCAGAATTTCACAATAAAACAGACAAGAATAATAAATATATTTTTGAAGTATACGTCGTTGAGCTAAATTATGATTTGCATTAAAATTGTCCAAAAGTCTCACATTTCTGTTTCCGAGGAGAAAATTATATAGGACGTAGAAATTAGCCATACATCGTTGATTTTATTAGTTGAAATTATTATTCGTCACAATAGTTGTCTCATTTTTACGGCTGTACTTTTTTATTAGCCAATAAGTATTCCGTGTCTTCGTAACAATTTCAAAACTACACTTGCAGTCCAGAACTCAATTACACTTCTTTCCTAAACTCGCATCAATGGGCAAGTAATAAATTATTTCAAAAAATATTTCCTTTGATGCACCTTGTGTGTCACAGTAAATATTGTACATATCAAATTCTGCTACTCATGCAATTTTTCCTATAAGCGCACTTACATATTGTCACGATCGTCGTAGCCACAGTCCCTGAGTCTACGTCGTCCGCGACCTTCAACCCCATAGGTTATGCACGTCGGTTAGTTATGTCACATTCATTATCTCCAGACTGGCACAAGACACAGTCTGGAGACAGAGTTAATCAGTTTAGTCGTAAGTCGTAAGGTCAGTCAAGTCTGTCCTTGACTCATAGTGTATAAATAGTAGTAGTTGGCCAGGGAGCCGAAGTTAGTCCGTGGATCGATTTTGTCCAGTCCACATCGTCCCTCATTTTAGTCAAAATAAAGGTTTATTTTTACCTTTGACCTCGTCTTGTCCTTACGTCGTCCCCCTTATTGCCCATACACCCCCTTTACGAGTTCTCGGTGACCTTTGAGAGGTACCGTGACAATATCCTTCACTCACAGCTCTTAAATCACGGTTCTTGTATTAATCATCAAACTTAAAGATTCTGGAAATTAGTGTTCACGACGATTTATTTGACTTTTACATTTTTTGGAGAATCGAAAATATTGTACTCTATACTTCCTGTGCTGCTTCCCAAAACTTCCCTGGAATTAGCTCCCTGCAGTTACAATAGATCTGAAGTCTCCATAAATAGCAAACCGGTACTTTTAGAAATCTAAGCTTTAATGACAACAACCATTGATTTCCCTGTAACACTAATATTGAAAACCGTTGAAAGTTTGATGTATTGAATTTTACAATATAGTAATACTGTTCTTTGTAAAAAAAAAATGGTGAGAAAGATCTGCCTATTTTCAGCATCCGAGACGTTAAAGCGAGACGAATTTTATGAAACCGTACAAACCTGCCATGAAAAATATCCTCTCTCAAAATTTATCAGAGAAATTCTCCTTGCCAAATTTTCACCCAACTTACATTGCGCATTCCGTTATTAAAGTAGCGGAAGCAAAGCGAAAGCTGCTTAATGTTTTCGCTCCGTCCGCCCGTCTGTCCTAGTAGCCCGTGTATCTCAGGAACTACTCATATTTCAAAGCGGTTATCGGATAAAGGTTCCTTGATAGCCGACCCTGTTCAAGTATTTTTTAGTTTGACCCGAAGTTACCCCTTTGGGGTAAGGTCAAGGCCAAAGATATCATTCTATGACAACATGAAAAATGACTGTTACGAAAATTGTTTCATTTATCAAGATTTATATAGGGTACTTTTCTCAGTGACCCCCAATGGTCCCCAAGATTACCTTTTGACCTCCAAAATGACCTTTCAAAATCAAACCCTACTTTTCATAAAACAAAAAATTATGATGTCTTTGATGACCCCAGAATATCCCCTGACCCGGAAAGAACCCTTTGACCGCCAAATTACCTTTTAAGGTGAAACACTACTTTTATATGAGACAAAAAGTAAGGATGGTTTTGATGACCCTAGAGCATCCCTTGACCTCAAAATGACCCCTCAAAGTCAAACCCTCTTTTTGCATGAAATAAAAAGTAATGATGGTTTGGATGCTCTCAGAGCCTCTTTTGACCCAGAAACAAACCCTTGACCTAAAAAAAAACCTTTAAGGTGCCCTACTTTTGAATAAAACAAAAAGTTATAAATGTTTGATGACCCTATCGAGATCCCCTTCATTTAGAAATAACCCGTTGACTTCCAATTCACAGATAGTTGAAACTTTTTGCCAGAATCTAATTATTCACGTTGTGTTGATAATCTCAGACGCTCTCATTACACACAAATTCCTGTTTTTAATAATTTTCCTAATTTTCTAATGTATAATGTATTCTGTCTAATGTTTCTACTTCCGCTAGGCTGTATAATGTATTCTGTCTACTGTTTCTACTTCCGCTAGGCCCTTGGTTGATCGTTTTACCACGGTCTTATCTTTCAAAGAAATCCAAACTAGCCCGACTTAGGACAAAAGGATTTTAATTTCTAGATCCTGTTCTAGAACGGGCTAGCTTGGCTAGAATTATGTATTGTTAAAGGCTAACGTTACAGACTTAATGGCAAAACGGCCTCCATTTGCCTCCATTGCTCTCACATTTAATTGTGCAAATGAAGGAATCATTCTTGTGCCCAATTCGAAATGCGCATTCATTGTAACAACAACGTATCGTTCAAGTTTTTAAGCCATTGATAAGCACATCAAGCGAAAGCACGGACATTAAAGAAATGACAAGTATTAGGTATAATAGTTGATTGCGAAGTTTGTGTTTGCAATCAGCAGTGACTGGGATGCTTCTTTTTTTCAAGAAAAATTAAAAATTCTAATTTCTAAGCGAGCGCTAAACTGTGGGTGAAATACTTTGATACTAAAAATTCTTTGAGTTTTGACCAGGAAAAAATGACACAGGTCAAACTTATTTGAACTTGACCCTTAATACTACGTGAAACCTCCAATTACACTGCTTCCCACTACAGCCTTTTATAACGCTAAGTATTGATTTTCATTACTTAAACATCGTTGACGAAAACGATTACATGAAATTATAAATATAATAAATAAAATAAATAAATAAATAAATAATGGTTTAGGTTTCAGGTATAAAAATAACTGCTGCAACCAGCATAACAATTAGATTATTTTATTCAAGCCGCCATTTGGTATGGATAACCGTGCAAATCTCCCTTGCAAATATATATAAATGCATTAAATACTTAAACCATTGTTAACACTATTGAAAGTTGGAGAAAGTTGGGAAAAAGTTGACAAAAACTTGAGGAGGAAGTTGAACAAAGTCAGTGAAATTTGGAGAAAGGTAAATTAAAAATAAATACCAAAGAATGCCAAAAAAAGAGAAAGTTTAGGTGGAGAAATTAATTGACAGGGTTAGGAAACCAAAATGACAACGGGGGTTTCGTATAATACCCCCCAACAACATCCAATCAAAAAATTATTTAACTTAGACTTTTAGTCTTAAATTAAATATATATTACTTATTTGCAGTGCATTTATTTCCGTTAAAGCATTTAATCACTAAAAGGTCAGCTTGTAAAGTTGTGCATTAATGCCGTCTAATACAAGCGCATGACTTATTTTCAGTTACGTTGGGGTGGGGAATTATCACTCTTCCGTAGGTGAAGTAGAGGTTGTAACACGTCGCGCTGCATTCGTCTTCCGTCTAACCGTTGAATTGTTGTGTGGTAATAATTAAATAGCCATAATCAACGTTAGTGTGAGAACTGAATGTCAAATCATCTAAAAGTCAATATATTAAAATTAGAAACAAATTTACTAAACGCTTTATTTATACGATGTACTTGCCTGCTGAAATTAATTTTTTGATCCTTATTTCAATTGTAAATTTTTGAAATAGAAATCTTACATGCTGATCCATATGCCGCCATGGTTCCCAAGATAAAAAAGCAAAGGAATCGAGCACTCATTTCAAATCCGTAGTTTGCACAAATTAGTTCTCTATAGCGCGGTTATGTCTGACGTTTACTGCCTGAAATTTAAAATGTATTTATATTTGCATTTGAAACACTTCCATGAGTAAACAGAACACTTCAGCATGTAGATATTAGAATGAAAGGCTGCTAATCTGTGGTCGTATGCTTGAAATCCCATCAGAAAATCGCAGATAAGTATTTTGTAACGTTAACCATTGATTCTTTGCAAGTAAGCACTCATTAAAATTATTTGATTTCTGCTAGATATGATTAAATTGAACTCCACACGTAGCATGCAATGAATGGACGCAATATTGCATTAAAAACTTGGACTTGAACGCTACAACTTTTTAAATAAAATTATCAAAATTGTATGTTTATAAATTTTTTAATTGATTTTGCATTCATGAACAATTTGTTTGAAAAGAACCTCAGATTCCTGATGCCACAAGTCTACATATTTCATCAGCAAAGCAAATTTCAATCAAATCTACTCCACTTTTTTTATCCTCACACCAGGATTGCCTGAGCATGATCAGATTTAATTTTGTTTTTTGGTTTAGTTCAAACATGCATCCATTTATTCATGTTATTCAAATTGGCATTTCGAATATTCAAATAGTTAATTAAGCAAGAAAAAGTGTGATAATGCTGCTTATGTCATTAACTCATTAATGCCAAAAACAACTTATTAGGTACTGTCTTCAAATTTATTTACCATTTCCAAAAGAATTATTAACTTCTGTTGTGCATATGTCATACCTTTTTAATTTAAAAAACAGATATGAGTATGCTGACTATAATGCTAGTAAAGTAAAAAAAAATAATTATATTGGGATGGCATTGGCAATTCAAGTAAGACCAAAAGAAGCAGAAAACACTGAAAGGCATTACTTAAGGGTTGTCAGTAAATTGTAAAAAATGAAACTATGCCATTGTATACGTTTACACATTTATTATACTGATTTCGAGGTTTGTATTTCGCAAGAACATCAAGTCAGTTTGAAAAATACAAAACTCTAAAGAATACTTATGCACATATTTTTGAAGTTTTTGTTACTGAATTGACAACAAAATGCGTTGACCATGTTGAAAGTCTTAAAAACTACCCGTCTAAAAGTCACTCGAAAAATATCAGTCGCTTCGGATAAACAATTGCTGTAGTTTGATTTGGATAATTTGGTAATAATTTGGATAATATTATTATTATAAATAATAATAATAATAAATAATAATATTATTTGCATAATTCGGATAAGTGATCCAATTTAAGATGACTATAAACACGCTATTCACGACTTTGTCAATGAATCAATGGCCTATTTAATTACTTCCAAATTGTGACTTTTGATTTAAGTTACAATATGAGGAGCATGGAAACACGTGTTGTCCTCGTGAGAGTCAAAAGCCTTCTTTTTTCTTACATACACAACTTACTCGTATCATATCCTAGTGTAAACCGTAGCCAATCCGTGCCGCGAAAATAACCGTCGGTGAGGCAGGTCACATCTTTTTTGGGCGTTGAGCGGGAAGCTAAAATGTAACTTATACACATGAAATTCAAATATTACGTAATGGCCTAAATTACTTGCAAATATCAAAAATGCCTATATAAATATAAGACGACGAAGGCCTCGAAGTAGAATTGTTGCAGTTTCAAAACTCGAAGCAAAAATTTTTCCCATTGTTAAATTGTTCTGTAGCTACTTTATGAAGTTACAGAGCATTTGTATAGTTCATTTGCAACGGTATTGATTTGATTTAGAACCTAATTAAGAATCGCAATTATTAATTGCCGGGATTTTTGCACAATACTTTGGTTATTGAGAAGGCGGAGATTTTGTAGCGCAGCACCCGAGGTACCAGAGAGACGTGGCGGGTCGACGGTGCTGTGAATAGGGTAAATGTGGAAATAAATTTGTGCGACCGTTACGTACAAACAGGGATTAGGACAATTTAGTAAGCAAAATGTATCACTGTACTACTAATTGCAGCAGACGTAAGACAACACTATTAGTAATTAATTAGCCAGCAATTTATAGAATAAGAAAACAATCAACATCTTAGTATTAAAAACGTGTGTGCCATATTGTCAGTCAATGTAAATAATTAATAATTAGCAATTTAATAAGTAATTGGCTAGCGATTGGTACATCGTAATTACCACATGTGGTAAGACGGCTTTGACTGACAATTCAAGTCCACGTTTTGGAGCCAGCTGAGCTCAAGCTGCGATATGAAGAGACCCGCCTCTCGAGGATAAAAAATAACAAAGCGTCTTTGGTTAAAATTTGTTTTTTAAAATTATTTTCTAAACCAGGAACACTTGCATGCCATTACGTTACGTTGACTGTGTTACTATTTTTAAAACTCATTTCAAAAAATCATTTTTAACATTTAAAAACTTTCCTTTCTTTAAAAGTTAAAAAAAAAATCATAACTATAAAATAATAAACCGTTGCAAACGCACGTAACGTAAGTAGCGTATTGAACTTATATAAGTAAACTCGACAAATAACACTCCAAAACAAAAGGGCCTTTTTAGGTCCTTGAAAACATCATAACATTACGAATTATTCTAAACTAGCAAAAATCTGACAAATCTGAATTTTCGGATTTGGAGGGTCATTTAGGGCCTTATGGCACATCTTCGAACTTGGCCTTGCCCCTGACCCTTACTACATTCAGCTGCAAATAGACTTGAAAAAAGTTAACTTGTTCGAGAGTTATAGCACAAACGCACGGACGGACGGACAAAACGTTCCCAAAATGTAGCTAGTACTCTACATAAAACTTTTTTTTTTAAAAACAAACTTCTTTTTTTAATATTTTGAAATTAAAAAAAAACATATTGGATGTGCCCGAATGGTGACAATCTTTGCTGCAGATTTGAATATCGCGGGTTCTATTCCTTCAACCATCATACTATTTTTTAAAAAACTTAAATAACCTTGAAGAGGATTATAAGTGTACTTTCTGTCTTGGCCTTATTTTGCTAGTTATAAAATAATATTATGGGATTTGCTTCTTACTTTTTTTTTTGTAATATTTTGGAGCTAATAATTAGCAACAATTAGTAAAAATATTTAATAAGTGGTGTCAAAGATCAAAGCTCTCTTAAACAATGGACTTTGTTTAAGACTAAGAAGCTGCATAGTTTGCCCATGTATGTCGGGGTTAAGCGTTTTCCGACAACTTGAGTTAGTGGAATGTTTTAGTGCGACTTGTTTGTTGACCCCCTCGCTTCGACTGTCGCTCTCTCTGTCTCATTCCTTGTTTCTTTTCTTAACTAACTTCTGTTGTCGTGCCGCAAGAGCAATCATATTGGTTGCATTTGAAATCAATTAAATCCTGTTAATCATTGTTAAATTTAATTTCCAATTAAAATGTCAAGTGTATTTGACCTCGAGTCTCTCGACTACCTTGTACTGGACTACCTGAGGCGAAGATGTGACAATTCAATTAGTGCAGTCTTCCAAGCGGATCGCAAGCTGGTGAGTTAAAGTTAACTTAATTTAGCTTTGGTATGTTACAACATACGTTAGGTTTAACTAATTGAGTTAAACTAGATTAATCGAGTTGAGTTGATGTGCTTAACTAGGTTCCGTTAACCTGGATTATGTTATCTTTAATTTTTTAACTAGGGTTAGGGTTAAGTTAACATTTAACCCTAATTTTTTTCATCGTTTCCTGTAGACTGATGAAGGTGCACCAAGGACCACACTGGAGGAACTACTCCAATTTAAAGTATTGTGGGATTGCAGAGCATTAGCGTGTTGGTTGAGCCTCTCTTGGTATAAGAGGCACCATGGCCTAGTGGTAAACACTAGCAACCTTACCTTTTGCTCTGCTCGGGAT
>VYYI01003074.1:0-13066 GCA_021029175.1 Bilobella aurantiaca | reverse complement strand
TATTATGAACCATTTGTGTTCAAATTGAACATGCTTAAGCGTGGCGTCGTTTAACTTTTTGATTAAAATTGAGTAGGTAAAATCGTAAAAAATTAGTTTTGTGTGCTGCACGTACCTTGTTCTTTTCGCTAATTTAATTGCCCAAATGATTATAATTAAGTAATTAAGTGGATACAGTGTAATCAAGCGTTTAATAATCCTTAGCTAATTAAACAGCGATGAGTATTATCACTTCTAAACTGATTTTAGTGAAAAAATTTCCCTCTAGTTACTACGTAATTTTTTAAGTGGCAGTGAACAAGATGAATTTATTTTGGAGTTTCAAATTAAAAAAGAATCTTTACACTACAGTAGCCAGTTCAAGGACAATATTCTAACGTTTCGCTTGCCGGGAAATTAATTTAATTAAATTTAAATTAAATTATTAAATTAATTAAGGAAACGCGCTGAAATTAATGGGTTGGAAAATTTAAGGAAACCCTCTCAAACGTGTTTTTGCATGGACGGGGCTGTACAGCTAGTTTCGTTTACATTTGACTTTTCGTTTTGGCACAACAGAGAATCGATGAGGTAGGTATAAACTCGTTACGAATTAAATTTTTTTAAAAGTTATTGAATTTTTGAAAAGTAACTTGTAAACTTATACAACCGAGAAACCTTTTATTTACTTTTTAAATTGTTAGTTTTTTTAAAAGCACATTGATTTCCCCTCCTGTATTTATATGAGAGAAAGTATTATTAGTGAAAGTGTCAAATAGGAAACTTGAACTTAATTAAAGGATTTTTGAGTTAATTAACTCACTGTAATTAGTATCATTGGACAATTGAGAATCAGCAGACTCCCCACATCTTCCCACATGGCGTGGCAGGCGCGTGACTTAGCAGGAACGGTGCGATTCATCCAAAGGCTCGGCGGAGCCGTTCCCTTGCTCCGTGTCACCGTCGCCTGAGCTGAAAGTGTAATTTGATACAAGGCCATGACGATGCGGTGACGCTGCCGCCGGGCAATTGACAAAACTATCAGGTCACAGATGAGAAGGGTTGCTAAGGGCCCTAGGAGAACGAGAAGCGTCCAGAGGGAAGCCCATGTAAGGCTCTGCCACCCAAGGGTACGGAACCGTGGAAGACAGAGGCCAAGGGCCGCCTGGAATTCAAAGGCCAGGGCCTCAGTCTCACTTTCACTTGACCTTGGCATTTCACTATTAAACCGTTCACTGGTGTCCGTAATGAGGACACTTTGATCTTCCTCGGCTCCAAAGTCCTCCCAAGGGATCCCACCATGGTCCCTTCGGTCACTTTCACTGACACGAAAAGTGAGGTCCATGGCTTCAATGTACTTGGCGGGGGCCTGGAATGACTCGGAGGGGTCATAGGGAACACCGGGGAAGAGAACGGTGGGGAAAGTAGGAATGTTTTCGTCACTGTAGTCCTGCCCGAGGCTCAGTGACCCTTGATCCTGGTCTAGGATTGTGACATAGGAGGGCCCTGTAGGGACAGCCGAAAATGAAAACGCGAGTAGAACGGTAATGACGCTGAGGATCCAAACTGTTAGGAAGAAGGCTCCTGTTCGCTTTCGCGTAACTACTTGAGTGTACCTCAGAGGTGACACGATGGCAGTACATCGATCGACACTGTAGAAAAAAAAAGTTAAATCTTAATTACGCTCCGAATTAAAGTTGAATTACTAATTGCAATTTCCAGGTATTTCTAACTCGCTTCATTAGTGATCTTGAAGCAAACTTTTAATAATTCATTTTTAAAGCCAACTCTGTATTTAAAATGTTTTATTTAAAAATTAAAGACAGAAAATGAGGTATCACTTATTTGAATTAAAATCTTCTAATGTCAACAGAAAAAAAAACAGTATAGAAAATTAATAAACTAAATTACATTTTCACATTACAGCTTTTTTTTTGCATACATTTTTGAACGGGCTTTTAATTGTACTCAAGACTGTTCTTTTGTACCGGACATATTATTATAAAAAGTCGTATTTTTATAAAGTGCAACTTATACGCGAATTATCCATGCAAGCCCGTCGGTATTTCAAGATTGGTTAATCGGATCGATTAATTTCAATATCACAATTTCTAAAAAAAAAATCACGCTTTGATCAAAATTGATGTATTTTTTCGGCTACCGCATTTACGGGAAGTACCTTAAGGGCTCCCCTATTTTAAGGACAGGCCTGTCTGGCTAAAGGCCTAAATCAAATCAGGAAGTTAATGTGGCACACATTTTGATCGGATTTGAAAACAATTTATAAAATCAATAGTTTTGAGGCCGGAAGTCAAGTTTTGAGGCGGAAATGTTCAATCAATTTGCCTAAAATATACTACTCCGGATCTTGAATTAGGCGACTGTGAAAGCAGGTGAGGTCTGTTTGAATTTTGAATGAAAGCAATTAAGCTTACCTGAGAGCACAGATGCTCCAGACAGTCAAAAATTGGATTATCAGGACCAGAGCACCAATGAAATCACAAAAAATGAACCTGGAGGCCCACCAGTCGTCCCACAAAATGGAGGGACTTGAGAATAGGACCGTGCAGAGGCTGGAACCAATTCCACAGGAACTTAGATGCAGTAGAATCCATTCACTGCTGCTGCGAGTCTGCCCAAAACAGAGCAATTGTAGTTAATTATTTGTGATTAATTAACTCAATTCATTAGTAAAGTGTGCAAATAAAAATTAATATTTTGTTTCCTTCAGCATTGTGGTGGGTGATGAGCACCACTTTCTCATTTCAACTTTTCTCCTTAATTAGTGGTTTTTATAATTTTGAAAACTTTCTCTTTGGGTTTAAAATTGTAGCTTTCACCGCACTTTAAGCCAAAAACTTTTACGCTGCGGAGAAAAGGCGTGGGCTGTAAATCAGAGAGATGCAACAACAGTTCCGATTCCGACAACTTTTTTTTTTTAGAAAATCATAAAAGTTGTCACAAAACTCAACTTTTTCTGAAAAAAAAAAACAACAACTTTGAGTGTCATTTCAACTTGTCAATAAAAGAAGAAATCATAGAAATAAAGTGAAAGTGGGAATTAACTGTCAGTTTTCATCAACTAATTGACTTAAAAAACCTTTTTTTCAAAACATTGACTTTCCATTTGCTGGTTTAGTCTTGAAGTTGCCTAAAATTGCATTTGTAGAAGCAATATAGCTTCTTAGTAAAAAAAAATACATTTATTATATTAAAAATCAATCAGAAAAGCGTAGTTTTTCAGGAATTTAGAAAGTAGGATATTGCCAAGAAAAGATATTTTTAGACCAAGAACCCCAAGTTTAAATGCCAATAAGTCAATTTCTCTTCCCTTGTACGCCTTTGTTCTATTTTTGTACCTTTTCGCTGGTAAAGCTAATTGCAACTTCTCAAGTATCCCATTAACTTATCGACATTGGAAACTTTTCTAAAAATTAAAAAAAAATCTTTTCTAAAAAATGAGCAGCTCACTTTCTTGTGCAGAACAAGGATGAGAAGGATGTAGAGATTGGTAACAAGGCCAAAGAATCCCATAATGACTCCAATTGTCCCCAAGATCAAACGGACCATTTTCCCAAGCTCCTTCTGCGCTTGCTCCGACGTCTTCTATTTGAAAATCTAAAAGAAAACATTCTGAAATTAGTTCTTGGAAAAAGTACTGAAATTTAGTTTTCGGTGAAAGCATTTTTTGAATTTTAAAAAAAGCCTTCCAGATTTATCTTATCCGGGAAACCCTTAATTTTACATTTCTTTGGATCAATTTTAACCGGATTTGATTAGACGAGGAGAAAAAAAGCACAACCTAATGGAATTGGAAAGCCTGTCATGCTTTCACCTTTAGAAATTTTTTTAGAATTTTTTTTTAAAAAATTGACACTCAAGTGTCGGCTCCATTAATCGAATTACTAAATTCAAATGGAAGCGACAGCATTTCTTTTGAGTCTGCCCTTTTTTTCCATGACGTCCCTTGATTCAATTCCATGCGTCCCTTCACAGGGTATCATTTAAGGGGCCTCGGGAAAAGTGACGTTTAGAAGGGCCTATGGAATTAAAATGTGAATCTGACATGCATTTTCATTGGGTCAGAAAGGAAGTTGGTGCGTCACATTCGAGCTGATAAAAATGCTATGAGAAAAATAAGAAGTGAAAGTACAAGTGAGAAGACACAACTTTCACTGTTGCCTAAAATGAGGCATAACGAAAGCTATTATCCAAGCCCTGTATTTCCGAATCTCACTGTACACGGGAATGAGAAAAGACAGGAAGTTGTGCTCTCGGGAGAAAGTGGATCTGAGTCTTTTGGTCCTACAAGATCAATTCTTATTATGCAACAAGTGTCCTCCTACCCGCCTATTCTTTAGGCCACGCTTAGGCCCCATTTATTAGATTACACTTGAAAGTTCCCGCAGGAATTTAGGCTCTAAATAATGGGTATCCCATCGTTTGTCATGTACACGATGAAAGGAAAATTAGAGCTCAACAAGACAAAAATTAATTAATTTCCCCCGCGACAGTTTCTCAATTAATTTGCCAGTCATTGAGAGACATTTTCAAAGGGCACGTTTTCAGCATTAGACAAACTGTTCGTGAAGTTCAATGAACATGGCACAAAGGAGCCAAACACTTGATAAATTGCTCATTGAACTTGAGAGAAAGCCAAATAACTTAAATAAGTAAAGTAAAATAAGTAATTAAATAAGTATTATGCTAATTAGTAAATTGCAAAGAGAGTTAAATTACTAGAGTATAACTGTAAGATATAGTTTATTTGCTCAAATTACTTCACTTTCACCTTATGAAAAAATTTAGTATTCCCTCGAGGTATATTGTACTATTTATTTAACCCCATTCTCGATATGCTTATTTGTACTACAGAGAAATGCAAATGGAAAAAATCGGCTTGCATCACATACACGTTGTGCATAATTTTTTGCAAAATTCGATAATTTCAACTCAATAACTTAATAAGGTCCGTTTTATTTAATTCGTACAACGATCGGCAAAAATACATAGTGCCTGCCAATGCTAATGAACGAATGAAAAACAAATTAATGGAGTTCCGTACTTATGGATATCTCTGTAGATCTGAGTTGTTAATTTTGGAGAAAGCCAATGCATTGCTGAATTAGTATTGAAATTTCTGAAATCTTTGTCATTTCATCGATGTGAGGTGTATTGATTTTTGTGCTTTAATCTACTGCTAAAATCAGGTCTAGAATATTCAATCAGATTATGAAATGGAACCGTCCAATATTACCAATGAAATTCACAACGCCGACTTTCTCTTCGATAACATGCTACACGGTACACTTTAACTAATGAAAATTTTTTTCATCTTGACATTTTTTTTGCAAGAATTTTGCAACTTTTTGGCAGTTTTTCACACTTTTCGGCCACACAATGGCTTATGGCTAAGGCTACACATCTTGCAGGGAAAATGATGCAAATATATTCAGATTATCGATAGCAACATGAACCTTGGCGGGTCTCGCAATGGAAAACGTGCTTTCCTTGCGGCATGTGGTGATGAAATCATGAATAAGGGAAATGCTTTTTGAGCGATTGCATTGCGTGCCTTGTATTCGATAGTTGTTCATTTCAAAGGGAAAATTGATGCTTTTCGACAGAACTTTGTCACAAACTCACGTTGAAACCATAATTATAACACGTCCACTTTCCCCTCAAACGAAGTGCAAATTGCCTTTCTTTAATAATAAAATTTTCAATAGCAACTTTCACTCACATAATCATTCAATGTTATTCGAACACTTCGAAATGAGCTGAGGATCGAAGCGGCGTATCATTCCTCGAGGGAATTTCAATTTCAATCCCAAACCTACAATGCGCAATTTTGTAAACAAAACGATTTTATAAAAATTCAAAAACAAAATCGATCCAGGCGCGTGTGACTACAATCTCACTGCCGAGGCCTGGAATTCAAAATAAAAAAAAAGGCTGGGAAATGTAAATTCTCAATCTCTATTTCACTGGAAAATTCAGATTTTTCATTAAAATGAGAAAAGTGAAAGTACTACAACGTTTAAACGATGAAAAATGAAAATGGTGAAAAGTTCTTTATGAGAAAGTTGAGGCCCTTTTTCAAGTTTCGGGGAAATGGAGCTTGTGAACGGCCTAATTTCAAATTAATTTCTTTTTAGAAAATGGCCTCGAACACTTTCTAGGTTAAAAAAGGTTTCTGTTTGAATTTTGAAAAAATTCAATCTTTACTATTCTGCGAGCTGTGAAGCAACCAAATGTCAAACAAATGCTTTCTCTCGCCGCACGTGCAATAATTTTCGTTTTGTTTATCTTTCAAATATGGTAATCGCACGAAAATTATTTTAAAACAGTTTTGGAAAAAATAATCATACGTATATCATATACCGCGCTTCCCAGTAGCACCACATATTTCTGCCTATGCAATTCATATTTATTCAATCAATGCATATTTGTTTATATGCAATGCATATTTGTTCCTATGCAATGCATATTTGTTCCTATGCAATGCATATTTATTCATATGCAATGCATATTTGTTCATATGCAATGCATATTTATTCACGTGCAATGCATATTTATTCACGTGCAATGCATATTTATTCATATGTAATGCATATTTGTGTATATGCAATGCATATTTGTGTATATGCAATGCATATTTGTGTATATGCAATGCATATTTGTTCATATGTAATGCATATTTGTGTATATGCAATGCATATTTGTGTATATGCAATGCATATTTGTTCATATCCAATGCATATTTATTCATATGCAATGCATATTTATTGAAAGATTTCACTTGAAGGTGGTCCAGTAAGGATGATACTCCCGGGCTTGATTACCTATACAGTATTCTTAGAAAATATTTTTTTCTCTTCAGTGTTCTATTTTAAGCAAAATCTTTTCTGACGTTTACAAAACATCAAAAGCGTCCGGGAACAAAGATGCAGATTTATCATCTATTGATATTGAGCATTCTAGCGGAATCAGATTCGTTTTGTCCCTGAAGACAAAAGAAGGGCAAACGGATTTTGACGATTCAAGATTCTCTGGAGACGCTCTGTATAAAAGTGCTGGAAAGCCTAATAGTAACTTCATTTCAAGATATGTTTTTTGAATTTACGAATAGAGTGATCTTGAGACGCTCTGTAAGTGGTTGAAGGGCTGATGCTGCATTTCACGATATGCTTTACAAGAAAACCACAAAGTCCTTGGAGGCCTCCTTTCTCCCAAATCTTTGCCCGTTTCCGCTTCCTTTCTAATTTTCACTTTCTCCGGAATTTCTTGAAAGCCTTCGAGGCCCTTAATGCCTCAGATTTCCTTTTCTTCGCTTCAAACAATGGAGACGTTCAAAACAGTTGGAAATTTAGAACAAAAAGAGATCAATTCAATACGTGCCGCCTCACGCACTGTTAACTCCATTTGCTCTCTGTCTACAGTAATTTTAAAACTTCACGAAAAAAAAAACGCTAGGAAGTTCTTAACTTACTGCTTTTAAATATCCGGTACTTTTAAACAAATGTGCTTCATTTCAAATTGACAATTTAACTAAAACGATTTAAAATGAGATGCTAATATTCTTCCTATTATGCTAATAGTTTCAGTCTCAATATTCAGAAAATGCTATCCAATTATTGTTTAACAAACTAATCTAACCAAAAAAAAACATTGCACTTTTCTGAACAGTAATTTTGAAATTGAGTAAGCAAGCGATTCAAACATTATTTTGACATTACAACATTGCATCTTGCATTTTAAGATTTACTGTCTCCGTGTATGTGGCTTTACAAAACATTTATATACCGAGCATTTTGTAGTGTTATAATAAAATAAGAGAAAGTTTGCAAAACTATAGGAAATTATGGTTAAATGTAAAGTTTAAAATAATTACTATGGTTTGTAGTAGGTTGAAAAATAAAATCTTTTTGATACGGCTCGTTCCAATCGTCCTGAGTGTTGTTTTAAGCAGTAAATTTTCGGTAAAGTTCAAGATCAATTAGCTTCTTTTGTATTAAGCTAAAAGATGACTAGAGGATTAGGAGTGATCCATTGGGACTTGATATAAAAGGAAATTCGACCTTGAAAAGGATGGATGACTGGTGGCTTAACCTTTAGATTTCAACCAATGAGATTCGATCAATGAGATTTGGAGCCAATGGGATTCGATCAATGAATTTCTGGCCAATGCCAATCGATCAGTGATGTAATATTTTCGCTAAATTGAAATGGCAATTGTACATAATTCCATGTGAACCATCTTAATTAGTCTTTCTTAAAATAGAAATGAATCACAAACTTTTTTTGCAACATGCTTTAAGACGTACTTTTTGATGTTCTGATCACTCGGAACGCCCACAGCGGCGCTCTTTAAGCCCTCACTCGTCACGCGTCACTCAGATGCAACATTTTTGAAGTGTCAAAGATTTTTTCCTCATTCATTAGGCCTGCGTTAACCATTAATTTCTGAACTTTCTACTGCAAATATTTTCAGAGCGCGTGGAGGCAGTCGGTCTTTTTTTGGGGCCTACTTGAGAGGGCCGTGTATTTTTAAGTTACAATTTCAAAGTCACCTTCATTTTGAATTCTACATTTTTGTAAATGGGATTCCAAGACAGGGTTGTAGATCAATCACTTTCTTAAAAAAAATTGACTTTGGAAAACCGATCTGCTCGTTTACAAACCAAACATTTCAAGTTCAAGATCATTTTGTGAAAGCGTTTTTTTTTAGATTTCCGATATTCAAATTTAGAATTTCAAAATTAGAATTAAATTTAAAGCATTAACTTAGAAACTTTTGTTTTGAGAAATGTACTGTGCAAATTGTAAAAAATGGTGAAATTACTGCAAGTTAGAAAAAAGTCTATTTTTGTATGGTTTGGTCCAAAAATCACGCTCAACCAAACCGAAAATCTAATAATTTTTGAAGAGCTCTAGCTTCTATAGAACTTTGTGCGTTTCGGCTCGAACAAAAGTTTTTTTTCTACTTTTCCCAAAGGCTTTTCTCCGTTCGTGTAAAAAGGAAATGACAGAACTGCATCTTCTGAGAAAGTGAAAGTCAGGGAAAGAAATGGACCAATAAGGAACGAGGAAAGTGACATAATCACGACCTTAACGTCAGAGAACGTGGCTGAAGGGATCCCTTAAGTGTCTCAACTTTTCAAGGGTTATGATCACATTTCCGAAAAAAGAAAGGGAGGAAACATTCCCCGTAAAGTTGATGCAAGGGGTCCTTTGGAAGTCAAGAATGTCAGGAGAAGTGCATTAGGGGAAATGAAGGATCATCAAAGAAATTCCGAGGAAGGAGGGCCCTTTGCTTGAGAGAAATAAGGGAGCTGAAGAGACCTTGACAGGGCCTTTTTGGAGGCTAAAGGACAAGATTGCCTTCTTAAGGACTTTCTCCATTTCTTTTCAATTAGGATTAGGTCCTGTGATCTCAAGGAAGAAAAAATGGGGGTGTACTCTAGGGAAGCATCAATCTTGAGATCCTTAGCCCTTCGTTAGTTATTCTCACCTCATCAGTTTCAGTGATGTCAATCGCATCAGCGAAAAAAAAAATTGACGCTGAAATGTACTTTTGGGCGTCCTTTGACGCTTTAAAGAGGAACTGACAGATTTTTTTTTAGTACTTTTTGAAAGCAAGGTGCAAAAACCCTTGAAAGAATGCTTTGAAAATAATTTTTTGAAGCACAAAATCGATGATGAACGATGATCTTGAGACTCATTAAAAGAGGTTTACAACTTAGCTATTGAAAAACAAACGTCTATGTTTTTGATGCTCGAAATTAAGACCTGTTTGAAAAATACTCTTTTTAGAAAAATAGATTTTCAATTTACAAGAAAAAAGCTGTCATACTCCTAAGCTCCATTACGTGAAGCCCCGTAATTAGGCCTCATTAAAACCGTGCCTTAAAGTTTTTAGAAAGGAAACGGGTGCAAGTAGCCAGCGAAAATTAGGTCTGTTAAATTCTTTACAAAAGTAGAAATTTTGACAGTAAAAAAACATGCAAAATCTGAATTTGCAGCGGTTTGACCTCCTGAGGTCACCAAAAATCAAGGCTAAATGTCCAGCGTTTACGCCACTAAGAAAAAATTTGACAGAACAACAAAAAAAACCAAGAGAGGCCAATGAGGTCAAACCAGGGTGGCTTGACAACTAATTCTTTACATTGAATTACATTATAATAATAGGTAAATTATACATATACATGTTATTATAATAATAGGTAAATTATACATACATATTATTATAATAATAGGTTTGTAAAGCAAAATAATTCAAAAAACCTTGAAGAGAGCAATAAAACCTGGTGATTTCGCATATTTTTTCTTAGTGGCGTAAACGCTAGACTTTTTACCTTGACAGTAAGTGACCAGTATTTCAAACCAATGCAAATTCGGATTCTGCATCATTTTAGCTATAAAAACGAAAAGAAAATTTTCGTAAAAATTGACTCCTATTCTTTTCACTGGCTACTTGCTGATAATTTATAACTGTTGACTCAAATTTTTCCGCTCGTTTTTTTTTAAGAAATGTTTCGCGTACTTAAGCCACTTTATAGTACCTCGCAGAAACATGCATGTTAAAATCTAGAAAATGCTTGTATTTATTATGTATGCTTTTCATGTGCAGGGTGCACAAAAGGATTATTGTGTACTTAAAAATTCACAGTAGAAGTTATACCTGAGGGAGGGTGATTAGGAGAGAAAGTTTTCACTTTCTCCAGTATTATCTTTTTGTAATTAACAGCCTCCCCTTACCTTGAAATCTTCTGCCTTCTGGGAACATTCTCCAGAAATTTTCATCCAGAGGCTCACTGGAGACTCCAGTGCTCTCACTTTCACTGTTTGAACAATTTGAAGAAAGTCGAAACGTGGAGCGAAAAAAATGAGTTCAGCAATTAATTGTGATATTTCGAAATTCTCGGTGAAAGTCTGGAGAAAATCTTCCCGAAATATAATATCTGCGAAATGTCGCCTTGTCTGTCTCCAGTGACTGAGCAAACGCTTCCAGCGTCTGATTAACTGTCTCCAGAGACTAAGCACAGGTCGCCAGCGTCTGAGCTCAAACCGCGAGCGCTGAAAGTCAAGAACCCTGATCCCAGGAACGGAGAAATGAAACTACGGCCCGCTTCTGAGAGAGAGACAGACAGGGAAAGCCTTTAGGATTTTCTCCATTTGACTTTGGCAATATTACGCAAGCCCTCCTCTCCACCTTTTTTTTTTAAAACACGTTCAAATAGTTCTAGAATTCTAGAACCGCTAGGAGAAAGGGATGAAGCGGCTCTTGGCTCTTTAACTTTAAGAAGTCTAATAACCCCAGAAAGCTAAGAGCGCTTTCCAGCCTTCTAGATTTCAATCAAAATCTATTTCTACAAATCGCTGGATCAAAGACTTTGAGCAAGACTCCGCTTTCCCTTTTCAGCTCAAATAGCACCTTTATTGTTAGAATTTCAGAACTCGGCATGGCATTATCGAATAACTTAATTAAAATTTTAGCTTAATTTAGCTAAATTTAGCGTAAATTAATGTAAAATAAGCAAAAACGTAACATTATTTTAAAAAACATCAAAATCTAGCCTAAAACCAAGGTTCGAGGTAGGGACTTTGGCGATTCCATGGTGGAGGACGCTGAACGTTTGGAGGGACTGAAAAAGTGGGACGCTTAAAGCTTGCCTTGGGAGCTGAGGGCAGCGATTGACGGCCCAAAAGACGCTTTTCAAAGTTTCCATAATTGGATGACTCTCCGAGTGACATCCAAGCGGCGGCGACCGTGAAAATCGAGGCTAAGAATACTCCAACGAGGGCTGGAAGGATTTGGGCCTCCTGGAACTTTTGTGGTGACCAATCATTGGTGCTGTCGGCTGGAGAGGCCCTTGAAAATGGGCTTGACGGATGGGGGCCTGGACAATTTCTGCTGGAGCGGCTTCTGTTTTAAAATTCCAGGACTCGAGGAGGCCCTTAGAAGGGCCGTTCTATTGAGGCGAGATGCCTTTTGAACTTTGTCATCTTCGGCTGGAGTGGTTCCTCGGAATTGAGTTTCTTTGCAATCTTGACTCCTGTTCTTGTCTCCACTGAAATTGTTCTGTGTCTCAGCGGAATCGCTTCTTTGAAGTGGGTGGGAAGCGTCGCTGGACGGAGCGCTGGAAGTAGTTTTTAATGGGTAACGACTCCTACTAGAGTTATTTGTGTAAACTTCTTGTCGATTTTCCATTACAGGTCGATTACCGCCCACTTTTGAACTAGTGGGAAATGCACTATTTGCTCCAGGAGACTTGGCCCGATCCAATTTATCAGATGCTGCTGGAGAAGGCTTCTGGAAATGCTGGAGCGTGAAGCGAGCCGGATTCTTGGAGAACTTGACCTTTGGAGGTGTCATTCCTGCTTCGGGTTTCTCCAGGGTTCCAGCGTCAGTGGGAGTACTTGTCGCAAGTGGAGGCGCATGCGCAAAGGGTTCCACTCCGTCCCAGGAAGGGTCTGTTTTGCCAGATTCTCCAGAATCAAGTACCTGCATTCCAGTGAGTTCGTCTTCAAAACTTGGATTGAAATGCAGCATTCTGAAATGACAAAAATGACATTTTTGTGAATTCAGTGTTATATAATTGGTTGTGATATTGTGAACCAAGTTTTCACAATTCAAATTCACGGATCACCAATTCTCTGCCAAGTTTAAGCGACCTTGGGGGCGTGGCTTTACAGTGCGTCAGCCAATCAATAAGCCAAGAAATGTAAACTAATTTCCCATTGTGAACACAAACGGAAGCTAATTCTCAAGCAAATGTCAGGTTTAGCAGTTTTGAAATAATTAGACTTTTCGATCAATTTTGGGCAAAATAGGACAACTGCTACGGTTTTCAGTTAAAAATAAATTGGAGCATTGAGCAAGGAAGTTTTAATAACCCCATTCATTTCCTAATCAATTATTTCCATATCCCACTTTGAAAACCACTTAATTCTATGTTTTGTTCTAAATTACACATGTTTCGAAAACGTGAAAATTTCAAGTCTGAAATTGAAACTCTGTTTTTAGAAGGGAATAGAAATGGGCTTTTTTTTAGAACAAAGCTTTTTCTAAACAAAATCAAGA
>VYYI01003073.1:0-13067 GCA_021029175.1 Bilobella aurantiaca | reverse complement strand
ACAGGAGCCCGTGAGGACAAACAGCTGACAAGGAGGAGGAGTACGTGAGTACGTGAGGACAAAACTTAAAAGGAGGAGGAGGACAAAAAAGCTGTCCTCCAGGAGGATGACACAAGCCTGAATTGGATGGAATGACACATTGTGAAATCATGATTGGCGGTTTCTCCATTTGCCAGTGCAATGCAATTGCTTTACACAAGCACAAATTGAGTGCTTTGTGCATTAGCAAATGGCAAAATGCATCTTTCTAATTTTGGTTTTATATAATGTAATGTACGGTGCGTTTTTCGTCTTTATACTAAATGTACAGTGCGCTTTATCTTTACACCAAATGTACAGTGCGTTTTTTGTCTTTATAATAGATGAACAGTGCATTTTTTTTCAACTCACGGTATGTACTTCACCGTCATAAGCACCGTGTGCCTTGAGGATGCCCAGAAATGATGCCTCTGCGTTTACTTTGACCTCCTCGTCTGAAGTGGCCCTCCAATAGGACTGCGTCACTTCAGCATTCACCGCCAGAATGCCGCCAAAGTAGCCAGATCCATAAAAGTGCGTTCCGTAGTTGGAAATGAAAGTGTCGTAGAGCCCTGGGTTGGCTTCGTAGGTGTCCGGGAGGCTCTTAAGGGCCAAGTCAAAGTACTTGTTCGCGAAGCCTTTAAGGAACTGAGCCGGGATAAGGTCCACCTGTGTTGTGGACACGAAGGCCTTGGAGGAGGCCAGTACCCTTGAACTGTTGGTGTAGAGCCCTTGAGAGTGCTTGTAGGAAAGGGAGGCAGAGAAGGAGCCCTTCGTCACATTGACTCCTATGCCCGCCTCCGCTCCCATGCTCCTTCGCACCTTTTCCATGTTCGTCTCGAGAAGGGTGTCGGAGTAGAGGAGCCCTGCAGGGAGGGCGAAGACGTCGTTGACCTGGTCCGGAACGTCGTAGCGCAGGCCGTCGAAGGGACTTGTCCAGAACTTCCCTTCCGAACAAGTGACCTCGAGGACCCTTTGCCTGAACCCATCGACATGGTCCACGGAGTAGTCGTGACGAAGGTCAAGTTGGGTCACGTCAATGCCAAGGGCCAGGCGGTCAACGCCCGGAATCGGATTTGCGCAGTAAATGATTCCATTGTTGCCCAGCTGCGTCACTGCTCTGTGTACAACAATCCGAGCCAAAAAGTGAAGTAGTACGTTATTCATTCTTGTTTAATTTAATACGAGCATTTCTACAAGTTGCAAAAAAAGTAAGTTGTGAGTTTTGTAAGTTCGAAAACAACTTCTTAGTAAGTTTTGAGCAAATGACTCTCAATATTTCAACTGAAATTGCATTTTGCAACTGCTTTTTTATGTCCTTTACGTTGGAGATGAGATAATTTTTGCCTCAAAAAGGTCAAAGGGGAAAACAGTGTGAGTCATAAACATTTGCTGCATTTTGATTGGACTGCAATCTACTTATTCAAAGAAATGTACAATTTATTTAAAAAAAATATTTTTTAATTTACTTTAAAAACTTTTTTTAAGAATAAATGCTGCCGTGGGCACAATTGGCTTTCAATTTTTGAAACATTTTGTTCTGAACTTCTAGCTTTACCTTGCGATAACTATATGTAGTTTTTGCACTTATCGCAAAGTTTGTCAAAGATAAGTAAACTTCTCTTCCAAGAATTTTTAACGTTAACAGTGTGACTCATAATTTTAGACCTTTTTTTAGCAAATACAAAATGTCGAAAGGTTGGTTATGATTCAACCATGGTAAAAAAGGATCTTACAAAGTAGCCAAATCGTCTTTAGCCAATAACGCTTTTGATATCATGAAAACTAATATTTTTTTCTGGAATTTTTCATATTCCAACGAACACGATTTGAGTAAATTATAAATATAAAATATAAATTATAAATAGTCAGTTGAAAGTTGTTGTCGAAATAAAATGTAAGTCGGACAGACTGACAGTAAGCATAAGGTAGCTTCTGCAGACCTGCCCAATAATGTCAAGGTATTCCAAAGTACCATAAATTTCATTAATGCCGTTTTTGGACTCCGTTTTTTGGACTCCGTTTTTTGTAAGTTATAATAAACAGACCCACGGACAGGAACGAAGCCGTAAACGATAATAAAAAAAACTGAAAATAATGCTAAAATGAAGAAAGTTTCGAAAATCCTGAGTTTATTGTTAATTTAAAATGTGATTCATCTCGAAATTAAAAAAAAAAATTAAAAAATGTCCTTCCATTATGTAGTAAAATTGCTTTAGCTCTGCTATACACAATATTGCATTAGAATGCTATAATGAAGGGTGAGTTAACCCCTCCAGCCTTATGCTCTCTACGCTTCTCAGATCACAGATCCATTTACAGTTGAGGTAATTAAGTTAATTACTTAAATAATTAACTTGGCTATTTACCTCAAAAATATTAAAATAGTGCAATTACAATTAAGTTTCCCCATTAGATCCTCTTTTCAAAATACTTTTGAATTTCTTCAAGCGTCTTTTGCTTCGTTTCCGGAACAAAACAATAAACGTGCAAAAATGCAATGACAGAAGATGCAGAAAAGATCCACGCGCAGCAACTCAGCCCAATCGAATCAATTAAGTATGTGAAGAAGAAGAGGGACACGAAGGCGGACAGGCGGTAGCCACCAGTGATCACAGCGGAAGTATAACCTGTACAAAAATTTGCATATTTCAAAAAGTTAGTATATTTCAAAAAGTATGGAATTTCAAAATTTCAAAAAAAAACTTTCGAAAAGTCACCTTTTGCTCCTGGGGGAACGAGTTCTCCAATGAGGAGCCAAGGAATGGGTCCAAAGCCAGTTGCAAAAAGGACAATGTACAGCATCACAATGGCGATTGGGGCCCAGGTGAAGCGACCATTCAGCGCTGCTTCCCAGCGCAAGTACGCTCCGAATGTCGCCATGCAAAGCGACATTCCAGCCGTTGAAATCATGAGCAGAACACGGCGGCCGACACGGTCCACGAATAGTGCCGAAGTGCTTCCAACAATCTGGAAAAAAATGCAATTTTTTGTTGAAGGAGGAACAATTTCGGAATTTTGTTTGAATATTTCAAAAAATTAACTTCCATTTTCAGAACGTCAATTCAGGACATAAAGCAAAATAATAAATATTTGAATTTGAATTTGAACTGTTTTGTTTTTGTTTTTGGAAAAATGAAAAAGAATATTATTTAAGTATGAAAATTTTGCCTATAACTGCCAATATACAGTTTATTATATACTATATGTATAGTTTTCACTTTTTAAATTTTGAAAAAAAATTTCAAACCTGAAGAAAACAATTCATTTTTCAAATTGCATTCTCTGCTCCGATTTTATTTTCTCTATATTTTCAAATGTAGATTTTTCGAAAAAAAAAAATTCAACTTCTAAAAGAGTCCCTTTTAAGTTTCTCGAAATAAAAAGATTTAAGCAATTTTCTCTTCTGCTATATTTCAAATATAAAAAATTTAAATTTTTTTTTAAAAATCAATTTTAAAAATCCTCTCCTTTTACATAAACGCCATTTGAAAAGGTAGGAAGGTTTTCACAAAAATCTAGTTGAGTTAAAAGTTAAACATTAACTTACTTAATTTTAATTGTACATAGTTAATTTTCTGAAATTGCCTTATTCTAAAGTTTACCACTTGTGTTGCTCCCACCAGGATTGTGGCAAGGTAGTTGTTGGAGACGTGCGCCGCGGAGAAGATTTTGACGGTGTATGAAAACATCGGCGCACTTCCGCAAGCATTGTAGAGCAGCATCAGCATCAGGCAAGTTAAAGTGGGCTGCAGAATTGGTCTAGAAAAGTATTCCCGCAGGCGAATCTTTTTAGCTTCTGGTGTAGGGGCCTCTCGACTTTGAAAAATCTTGAAAATTCAAAATTTAAAAAAAAAATTAAAAACAAGCAGCAATACTTGTTTTAATTTTTTTTTAAATCCAGTTCCACGTACAGCATTAAATTCTGCTTCAGTGTTGAGAACTGAAGCGTTTTGAAACCAAGCGAAAGCCCTTCTCGCCTCCATAACTTTATTTTGTCCAATCAAAACGCGTGGTGACTCAGGGACGAAGAGCATGAGGAAGAAGAAGAGGATCGGAAGTGCTGCACAGGACACCGCTTGCCACTTCCAGGGCAAAAAGGCGCCAAGTATGAATCTTTAGAATTTTTTTTTTTAATTTTAATTTAAAAAACAACATTGTTTTAAATTTAGAAAAATATTGTTTTAAATTTAGAAAAATATTTGTTTTAAATTTTTAAACTTTTTTTTTAATTTCTTACATGTAAAGCTCACCGGAAGAGGACATGATGTCCCGAGAATATCCTAACTTTCCCCGAATTTCTTTGTCTGTCGTCTCGGCCATGAACGCTGAAATTGCGAGCGTCATTGAGCCACCACAGAAGCCTTTGGTATTCAAAAAAAATTATTATTCAAAATTTCAAATAAAAAAAAATGTATATAGAAATTATATTTCAATCATTCTTTTTTAAAGTTTCATATTTATTATTCATATAAAAATGTTTTCATAACATTAAGTTTTTATACCTGTGACAAATCTCCCGATGGACATGAGCCAGAAATTAGTTGAGAAAATAATCAGTATCCATCCCAGCAGCAGGGGAATTGTGAGCGTTAGCATACTGCGCCGCAGTCCGAGTCTTTCCGCTAAGTAGCCCGCCAGAGGGCAGACGACTAGACTTCCAAGCTAAGAAAAGAGTCAGTTCATTTTCAGAAAATTTCAAACTAGAAATTTTGTAAAAGCATTCTATTTTGTGAAGTCATACATGAAGGAAAATGTTTGTTTTTTAAATTTGAAAACAAAAAATTAGTCTTAAGAAATCCGCTCCATGATAATACTATTTAAATCAACTATTACCAACTTGAAAAAAAACACGTTTAAATTTACCTTCACTGTCATTTGAATTACTGCTTATAAACAATGGATGCTTAAACAAGAGCTATTTGCCCAATTTTAAATATCTAATGTTTTGAACTGCTGTCCTAAACAACTGATTTCGTAAGCAAAAGCTTTTTGTCCTTTGACCTCAAGTTGACCCTTACCGATGCTGACGAGGTGATCCAGGACTCCTCCCGCGCTGACAATAGCGGAAGCGCTCCCGTGACCTCGATGTCTGGAATCGCTGTCGCTGGCCACGAAATGACGCTGCCCATTCCCATGGACGCTAAATTGACAGCGAAAGCGCTGAAATACTGTCTGTAGCGAGAGGATCCGTTCATTTTAGCAACTGCTTTTAGTATAAGAGGCTCACCTTCACTTGAATCTTCCATTTAGAGTGATTTTGAAAACACTGTTTTTAGGAGGAAATCAACCGCGGCACGCTGTCGGATTAGAATAGGTTGGTGTAAAGCTAACAACCACACAATGTTCCCAACGCCAAAAAGGCGTAAAACTACACCTTATTTGTAGCAATGCTAAATAAAATCAATAATAAATAATTTACACAAAAATCACTGTATTTGGTGTAAAAATGTTTTCTGTTGAGAAAATTAAGATTGGATTGAATAATTCGGGGTAAACTTTTGGAATTTCAAAAATTTCAGCCAAAATGCTGAGGGAGTGAAGTAGCTACGTTGTGAACTTTCGAAAACCTAACCTTTAAGTTTGAAAAGTTAGGTTTCAAAAGTAGGTAAAATTGGTAAAGAATGCCAAACTGCCTTCCAACATTCTACTCCACTTGGCTTAAACAAGTTTTCTAGTAAAGTAGAATGTAGGACTGTACTATCGGAAAAAGTTCAAAGTAAACCCGCTTTCATGAAATTCAACCAAATATTTGTACAAGAGAGATAAATTTGTTTTTGTTTATTTGTTTTTTTCTCTTTTCTCCTGAAACACATTTTCCCCATCCATCCCTTTATTTAATCCCTTTCTTCGCTGCGTGGATAAACCGTAAATTGTATCCAAAAGGCGGGATACAATAATGCCGTTTGCTCAAATCAAACTACCAATCTAAAAGTAGATTGTATTGTAAGTGCAAGAGGGTAGAAGGAAACAAAAAAAAATTCAGCCCTTTTTCTGATGCTTATTTTGACCACGTTTCAATTTACTTTCAAGTTTCAAGTGATAGGAGTGTAAATTTTATCGACATCTTTTTTTTACTTGATATTTTTTTTAGTTTTTATTTAGGAATGTCACCGTTAGTACAACAAAAATTAGTCAGTATTCTTTCTTTGTTTCATCCTTTCCACACATTTAAGAAAAAGAAAGCCATTTTTTAAAACAAATGCTTTTAACGTTTAACAAAATCTAAAATTAAAAGAAAAAATTCAAAGGGATTTTTATCACACCCACATTTTGTTGAATTAATAAGTAATGTGGTTTTGAACACTATTTGCTAAAATATTTTTCAAATAGAAACACTTACCATTTATAACAATCTATATTTAAGAATAAGGTTGATGATAAATTAAAAAAATAAATTCTGAGATTTTCCAAAAATTTAACAAATAATTATTAAAATAGCCTAATCGGCCTATTTTTAACAGACAAAACTTTCATTCAATATTCAACTGTATATTGAATTAAGGTCTAACTTGAAATTCATGGTTTATTGACGTTCTCTCTAGGTTAGCTAGACGTCGAATAGCAAAGACGTTGTCCGAAGAAAAAGTACAGACAAACGTATATAAATTTGAATTATTATAATGCAGACAATTTGGCGTACGATATGAACAAGGTAAGCAAGCATTGATAGTTCAATTATATTTATTAACCAGATAGTTCTGTTGTCCCGGGTTTCGGCACCACCTTGGTTGATGTGTTCTTACTTAGTTGTGCTTTATTCAACTGAGAGAGTGAGTAATTACACAAGTGCATTTATATAGATGTGAGGTGCCAAGTGGGAGGTACTGCGGCGCTAGGCCACAATAGTTCACGCAATTTAACAAAAGAAATTGTGACCCAGTTTATGGCAACTTGAATTTGGTTTTAGTATGAATGCTTTTAAGGCCTAAAACTTAAATTCATGGATTTTTTACGTTCTCTATAGGTTATAAACAGAGCATATTTAGTTCGTCGAAAAATTATTTTTTGTCGAAGTTGAAATTATTTTTCGACAACATTGCTTTACCCCAACCACACCGAACAAAGCAATAAGATATTTATTATATGGCGTGACTGAACGTTTTAGAGAATGATAAAATCGCCTGATTTAATGGGAAAACCACACACATGAGGACGGAGGCGGTTGTGGGATTCGAACCCACGAATGCAGTGTGGGGAGTGCAATACACTAACCACTAAACTGCGGTGGCTAATCTAAATGAATTTAGTTGCATAGGCAGAAGCCAGGATTCATGCAACCTTGATATGAACTCTGCTAATCAAACCTTTGAAAATATACATCTATGAAAGGAGGACATTATTCTAAACCTTTTTGTTTATTCAAGGATAATCAAATCATTTGATTCTTTTGATTGGCGTCAAGTAGTATGAGGTGACAAACGTGTCCACAATAACTCCTCTTACACAAACACAAACTGACTCGTGTTTGTGTAATAAGTCTCAAATTGACAATACACAAACACAAACTGAGTTGTGTTTGTGTATTTGCATCTTAAATTTACAAATACGCAAACACAAACTGACTCCTGTTTGCGTGATGCTTTTTTGTGTAAAAGTATGTGGTGACAAATGTGTCCACAACAACTCCTTTAACGCAAACACAAACTGACTTTGTGTTTGTATAATTGCATCTCAAAATGACTATACGCAAACACAAACTGACCTGTGTTTGTGTAATTGCGTCTCAAAATGACAATACGCAAAAACAAACTGACTTGTGTTTGTATAATTGGTTCTAAAATTTACAATACGCATACACAAACGGACTCGTGTTTGCGTATTTCCATTTTGTGTAAAAGTATGAGGTGACAAATAAGTCCAGCATCGCAAACTCATTACACAAACACAACGGAGTTCAACTAAAGGTTACTCTCCACTTTTTCAGCCACCTTCTCTAGTAGCTGATGTTTGTTTACATGTACAAATGTCAGTATTAGGATAATTTTAATGAATTAAGTATGGTTAATTGATTAATAAGCTTATTTTAGTCTGCCAGTGCTAGCAGTGTCGTCAAAGGGTCAATAAAGACCTAAAACCTTCACCTAATAACTTAAGTAACCTAAGTAATTAAAATGTAAGCTGGTTCATAGTTTAATTACTCGCCTTACTTATAGTCATTCAAATCTCTTCGTATTGTGGGTACGCTTCATTTCTAGTTACTTACTAATGGACCGGGGCCGCTCAGTATTGAATTTGCTAGCAGCGACATAAAATGTCTAGATTAACTTAGGACGTTAGCTAATGACTCCGTAACTAGACGTGTAACGGAGTCGTCTCTGCGCACGACCTATCACCACTCAACGGGAGAAGAAGCAGTGGAAGGAAGAAGAGCAGCAGAGCGGAAAGGATCTTCAGTCTCTCTCCACCCAGCACTCAGTCTGGACGTCATGCAGGAGCACTCTGGAGGAGTGTCAAGGGCTCGTGACCTAGAGGTCACCGAAGAAGGACAAGGCCATCATCGTCATCACATCATCGTCATTCGTCATCATAGTCATAGTCACATCCCTTATTCTATTGTTGTACATTTGGGACCAGTAAAGCTATTGCTTACTATTTCCGCCCCAGGGCGTTATTGTGTTGTTTCAGGTCCTCACTTATTGATAGTGAGGTTATGCTTTCACACTGGCGACGTGACAGTCGATTCCTATTCCAGCGGAGACGAGTCAAAAGCTCAAGAAAGAGCCAAAGGTCAAGAAAAAGTCAAAGGTCAAGGACATTGGTATGTGTAATTAGTTAGAGTGGCAGCGATTTGTCGCCACTCTATAATTAAGCGCGCGCAAGGTTAGGCCGCTAATTAGTGCTGTTAAGCGTAAAAAATAAGCAAAAAGTAAAGTTAAAAGTTGATAGAGTTAGCATAGGGTTAATGGCTGAGGGAGACATTGTTCCCTGAATTGAAGTTCCTGCGTAAGGCAGAGTTAAATAAATGATCAAAATTGAAAGAATAATAGTTAATGGAGATAACGGAAAGAAATTTGAATTGTTAAAAGTTAATTTGAGGTCAATGTGAGGTCAAAAGTTGAAAACATATGGGGCATGGAAAATTCTGCCTGTGTAAAGTTAAAGAGGTAAAAATTGAAGTTAAAAGCTGGAAATAGCTTAAGTAAAGTAAAAAATCGTTAAAGTGAGATAAAAAGAGGCTAGAAAGAGTCCTAAAAGCATAAAAATTTCATAAAAATCGGTTAAAATTTGAAAACAATAGTTCGGCAAAGGTCAAAAATTTTCGGAAAAGGATTTTTCGTGTTGGAAATTGTTTAAAAAATCGGCGAAAGCGTTCATGAAACCAATTGAAGCATCATAATTGTTAAACAAAAGTTAAAGCAGAGGCAGATAGTGCATAAAAATGTTTTTAAAAAAACGATTTCTAAAAAACTAGTCAAACGGCTAAAAAAAAGCATGCCAAAAAAAAGATAGTTTTATATACAAAAAATATAATTAGATTGTTGCATTTCGGAAGCGAGCGATGAAGCGTACTTTAAAAAACTTGTTCTAAATGTTTAAAAAATCAGTCTCGAGAAGGCATAAAACGGGGTTAAGTTAACGTTTTTATTGTTCCTAAAAATCGAAGTTAGCTAAAAAATTGCAAAAATGAAATGTCATGAAAGGTCATAGAGAGTTCATAGTTTATTGGTGTCTAGACAGTCAAGGCTAACATTTTGAAGGTCAAAAGTCCAGACAGTAAGTCGTATCAGTTGTTTAGGATTAGTCAGTTTGTCAGTCAGAAATACAGTCGTAATATTGTTGTTTGTCCGCACGTGTCTGTAGATAGCAGTCAAAAGTTGTAAAAAGTAATTAAAAGTTAGTCAGACAGTAAAAGATAAGTAAACTTAATTAGCACCCAGCACTCAGTCTGGACGTCATGGAGGAGCACTCTGGAGGAGTGTCAAGGGCTCGTGACCTGGAGGTCACCGATAGAGGGACAATGCCATCATCGTCATTCGTCATCATAGTCATAGTCACATCCCTTATTCTATTGTTGTACATTTGGGACCAGTAAAGCTATTGCTTACTATTTCCGCCCCAGGGCGTTATTATGTTGTTTCAGGTCCTCACTTATTGATAGGGAGGTCATGCTTTAACAGACGTAAGTTAACTCATCGCATAGTTAATCAAGGATTTGATAAAATAATATAAATGTCATTGGACTGCGAGTAGGTTTTGATTTATGGTTGCTTATTAAGCACAGGGGTAGCGGTCACTAACCACTAAAACTGCTAGCGCTAGCAGCGTTGTCAGTAGCATAAAAAGTCTACGTGGAATCATCATTCAATTAACGACTCAGTCAGTCCCTTAATTAAACATTACTTGGCATGAAAATGGGCACTGATTAACTGCCAACTATATCATCAAATTATTTGGTCCTCCAACTGATGAGAACTTGTTATCTAGTTATGCATCAGTTTTAACTATATTTTTTAAAGTTACAAATAAGCTATATGAGGTGACAGATGTGTCCACAATAACAAATCAATGCACAAACACGAACTGACTCGTGTTTGTGTAATTTCATTTTAAATTTACAAATACGCAAACACAAACTGACTCGTGTTTGCGTAATTCCTTTTTGTGTGAAATTTTCCAAAAAGTATCGCAAACTCATTACACAAACACAACGGAGTTCAACTAAAAGTTCCTCCACCTTCTCAGCCACATTCTTCAGCAGCTGATTTTTGTTTACATTTACTAACCGTAATGTTAGGTTAATTTACTAACCGGCAAAATTATGTTTTTTAACTAATTTAAGATCAAGATGTAATTAGTTGAATTAGCTCTGCTACTAATGTCATCAAAGGTCAAAATTTACCTAAAACCGGATAGCGCTACTCATACTAATAAGTAAAACATTTGTTGCCAAAAAATCTCAATTTATTGTCTTTTATGCAGGTTGCATTACAATTTAGTAGAATTAAATTACAATACGATTCGATACACATAACACACGGTTAATTAATGCGACTTTTCAGCGACTGTCAGCGCTCACAATAATAAAATTGCTGAATCGATTTCAGTTAATTTAAGTTTATATTATAAACAAAATAATAGTTAAGCAAAGTTTAGCATATTTGTAACTTCAATATATAGAGTTAAATTGGTGAATAACTAGATAACGAGTTCCCATCAGTTGGAGGACTAAATAATTTGATGATATGTTTGGCAGTTAATCAGTGTCCTTTGTCATGCCAAGTAATGTTTAATTAACGGACTGATGGAGTCGTTAATTGAATGATGATTCCAAGTGGATTTTCTATGCTACTGACGACGCCGCTAGCGCTAGCAGATTCAGTCGTTAGTGTTCCCTACCCCTGTCCTTAAAAAAACCACAAATCAAAACCCAATCGCAATTCAATGACATTTATACCATTTTATCAAATCCTTGATAAATGCGATACGTTAACTTTCTTCTAGTTACTGAGTCATTAGCAAAGGTCCCAAGTCAATCTAGACATTTTATGTCGCTGCTAGCAGATTCAATGGTGAGCGGCCCCTGTCCATTAGTAACTAGAAATAAAACGTACTCGCAATACGATTAATATTTGAATGACTATAAATAATACAAGCAATTAAGCTATGAGCCAGCTTAAATTTAGTTACTTAGGTTACTTAAGCTATTAGGTGAAGGTTCCAGGTTTTTATTGACCTTTGACGACACTGCCAGCGCTAGAAGACTGAAATAAACTTATTAATTAATTAACCATATTATAATTCATTAAAACTCAATTCTTTACTGGTAATTGATTATCAAAATACTGAGATTTGTAAATGTAAACAAACATCAGCTGCTAGAGAAGGTGGCTGAAAAGGTGGAGAGTAACTTTTAGTTGGACTCCGTTGTGTTGAGTTTGCGATGCTTTTTGCATACTTTTACACACAATGGAAATACGCGAACACGAGTCATTTTGTGTTTGAGTAGTGTCATTTTGAGATGCAATTACAGAAACAGGTCAGTTTGTGTTTGCGTATTGTCATTTTGAGATGCAATTACACAAAAAGGTCAGTTTGTGTTTGCGTATTGTCATTTTGAGATGCAATTACACAAACACAAAGTCAGTTTGTGTTTGCGTTAGCGGAGTTGTTGTGGACTTATTTGTCACCTCATACTTTTACACAAACAGGAATTACGCAAACACGAGTCAGTTTGTGTTTGCGTATTTGTCTGGTCACACCCCTACCGATAGCGCAGGAGTGGCCGATCCTGTCAATTGAGCTATCAAATTAAGTTACTAATTAATATCAACATTTAAGTTAACTATTCCAATTCTGTTTCAGTTCTTAGATTTTTCATTTAAAAAAATACATTACCTCCTCAAGAGTCAATTGGACTGACCAGTGCTATTGCCATGAACAAAAGCAAGCAGCAACCATTATTGCAACTTTCGTCGTAACTTTATTTTTCTCAATTCCTGATATCAAAACTAGAAATTCATTTTAAACTTGACTTTGGGCTTGTTGCTGCTCGAGAGGCTACTAAAGTACTGAACCTGAAATGTCACAATTTTTAGTCGAATACAATATAATTTATATTTTTTGAAGGAAGCAAAATCATTTCAATGAAACAATACCATCTTTTGCTAAGGAGGTTGCAATAGTTGTCAAAAGTTCACTTACCATGTTATTTATTTTTCCAATTGGGATTAGAAATTCAAAAGCGCATAATTGTAGAAATTTCCAACTGTGCTTCAATGTGGGAAGAAGCTGTGGCAAATGCAAACAACTCAATAGGATAATTAAAACTATATTGTCATTAACTACGTATAAAATTAGAGTTTTTGGAATGTTTGAGATTCAAAGTGAGTCAGGTACATCATCGGAAGCTTGAATTAAACAAAGTTAGAATTATTTCATCACGAATATTTAATTTGATGTGATAAACTTAAGCATTTCCTTGTATCAATTGTGCTACTGCGGAGAAGAAAAAGCCATTTCAAAATTATTTAAAAATCAACAACGATTTTTTGAATTTAGTGCCAACGTCGGCATTTTTTACGATTTTTAAAATCCAACTTCGCGTT
>VYYI01003072.1:0-13071 GCA_021029175.1 Bilobella aurantiaca | reverse complement strand
CACCAATCCTCATGAGGATTCTACTCCACTGACACTTTCTCCGCTTTCTCCGGCGCAGACCTCATCCTCCCTAATGACTTTCCCCAGCTTTAGTTCTTAGGCCTCAATACAGTCGCCAGGAGCCACCATTTTGCCACCAGTACGAAAAAAAAACGATCAGAAATCCTCTATTTTACCTCATTTGTGTGCGGTGGACATCAACCTCCCCCGCCCAGCCTCAAAACCAACAATTTGAAAAGACCTCATAAAAATGAAATTTCCAAAGAAATCTTATCCACTTTTATTGAAGGATCTTATCAACAGGAACCTCATTCATAAAAGCCTCCCTTAATTTTTTCGAGGAAAAGAGTAAACCAGCAGAAATTACACGGTCTCCAATTTGATATAGAACGACCCTTAAAAATGTTTCCTCAAAAGTGGACGAGACTTAAGGGTCCTTTTTGCTCAAGGAAAGGTATCGCTTCCGGTTCCCATCAGAATAGAAACTGCTTTGTCCGAAATCCCCTCCCAGGAAAACAATGCTTAACAATTGGATTTTCAGAGATCCCTTTGAAACGTCGTCGTTGTCGTAAGCAGCGCGATTTTGGTCTTGTTTGTTGGATTTTGATCGCAGGGGCGGTTCCGCTTTGAAGAATGGGCAACAATCAATCTCCTCGAACAAAAAAAAATTGAAAAGAGTACTTTAGCGAAGAAGATCATTTAGTAAAAGCTGTGAAGATCATAAAAAAAAAAAGTTCGGTGTAAGATGGTCTCGGATTGGACACGGTCGCGTCGTCTTTAAGTTGGGAAGCCTAGCGCCTTGCCGCTACGCCCCACTAAAGTACATAATTCACACGTCCTCAAGCCCGGTCGCTAAATTGGTAAATATCTTGTAGGAGAATGGACATGGGGAACACGAATTTTCAGCGTTAAGGATACGGCGAAGCGCTTGAGGAGTCGTAATTTTGTAAAAGTGGCCATGATTACGGCGGTCCAATTAGATCCACTCTATTTTACATACAGATTCCGACAAAACACCTTTACCGTGCTTCCGCGGCTCAAAAACAAACAGAAACGGTAGCAAAACAAGGGGGAAAAAGTATACAAAAAAAAAACAACAAGAAAGTTCAATTATAATTTCTTGTACAATTTTTTTTTTCATGATTTTTCATTTTTTTTTTAAATATTTTTTTTCTTCACAACCAGATCCCATTTTGAACAATTTGGGTCCATTAATACCGTTCCCCACTTAACGGTGGTCCTCCTCTACAAAAAAAAAAAAAAAAGTCGCTTTATTTATGATTCTCGAAACGTTTTACATTGAGAGTGCTACAATAATTCTTGAACTTAAATTGCATTTCTAAAGGATCTCAAGTGTCATCCTTTTGTCTCCCGAGCCCTTTGCCGACAAGTCCCTTGAGAGCACTCCGAAGTCCTTCGAATTCTTAATTTCTTTTGCGAATATAAAATTTCTCATTTGCATAAAATTTTAAAGGAGGACCCGAAAAAGCCTCCCTGTTTTTTTTTCCTGACGAAACGGGCGAGTTAATTTTCCACTTATTTCCAGAGTAATTAGGAAGGGAACAAAGGGATGATATTTTAAAGGACCTCATCAAATCCTTCATTCATCCGCCCACCTTCTTGACGAGAGTGTCACCTCAAGTGTTAATGAGTCTTTTCAAGATCAGGCTCTCCTCCCTTAGAGGAGTGATGAAGAGGCCCTTTGATTCTGTCCAAGTGGGCCTTTATGGGGGCCTCAGAAGTCTTTGACGGAGGGATGACTCTGGGCGAATGTGATAATGGGAATTTTCTTATTGTTTCCCCTCCCTCCTCAATGATTTCTACCGTTAAACCCCAATTTAAGTGCCTTCATTTTTTATGGAACGAGGAAATGAGCTTTCTTCCCCTTCTCATTCCAGGGGACTTTAATTTAAATTTGATAATTTTTATGACCTCTCGCAGTCACTTCCTTCCGGATCTGCAACGCCCCAGGAAAATAAATTTACTTTCCCTTGTTAGTACAGTGCCATTTGGTCAAAAGCTTGCACCCGGAAGTGAAAGTTTGGGCCGTTTTAGGAAATTCGAATAAGCTACTCAATATTTACTTAACTTACAATTAATTATGAATAATAATTAACAGCAATAATTATAATTACTCTAATCTTTTTTCGCTATTTTAAAACCAAGCATTCTCTGCGTACTCCAGGACTAATACAGTACCGGTTGTAAAAGTCACAAAAAAAACGCTCTGAAAGCTGCATCGAAATGACCTCATTTGTTAACCTGTCATCGCTACCCTTTGCTTTTTAAGCTATAATCGTCATTCGTCACGGTAGTCTTCGATGTTCAAAGAATTGAATTTAAAAATGCAGGTGCTAATTGTAGGTGTTTGATCACAATGTACAATTACAACGGAGAAAGGTAAGCGTACCAGTATTTCTCAAATCTGAAGAATTTCAGATTTTAAGTGGAAAAAGTAGTTTTAACTTATCAATTTTGCATTGAAACAGAAATCAATTCGATGCGATACTTTTATAGATGCTATATGATGTTTGAAAAAAAAAAATTAATTTGCGATTTTAATTAAAAAAAACGGATTGTTTAAAGCCTATGTAGCTTTTAGCTAAAAACATTTTTATCGAAAATTGAAAGAGAATTTTTTTTTAATAGAATAGTCCATACTTACATTTAGATTTAGAAAAAAAATGTTTACGGAAATTGTGATTGTAATTAGGGAAATGGTAAGGGAGACTTTGCATGAGTATTTAAGGGACTCTGTCCATACTCCAGGGATGGTTCTGGAGATTGAGAGATCTCTGCCCCCAGGGGGTAAGGGCTCAAAGTCCCCCTTTTGGTCCGCACTCCAGGGACCCCCACTCAGCTCACGAAGGACAGACCATCGAGTCCAAATATACAAAAAAAAAACCTTCTAACGTCTATTTTAAGAAGCAAAAACGTTATGAATAATACACAAATCCACTCAGCCTCTCCCTCCCGCCCTTAACTCCAGCCAAATGAAGCTTTTCCAGCTTTTACTTTTTATTCTACTGTTTGTAATTGGTGGGTTGGGATCAAGGCCCTGTCGAAGGGACACTCTGGCCCTTGAAAATGAAAGCTCTTGAGGACCAGCAGACTACGTCCTGCCTTTGCGTCCTTAGTACTTTGGGAGCTGGTTGTTGGATACGAGGGGACTTTGGATCACGGCGGGGGGTTCTTTTTAGCACGTAATCACGCGCCCCATCAATTTTCAATTGTCGATTCGTAGGTTGAAGTAGGAAGGGAAAAGAAAAGCCATTCTAGTACTTTTCAATAACGTTTCAAAAGTCAGAAGGCAGCATCAAATCGTCGACGTTGTTGAGTTTGGATGAGTTGACGCAAATAAAGGCGTTAGTTCATGGAGAAATTAGAAAAAAAAAAATTTAAATTGCAAAAGTGCTTTAGGCAATTTCGTTATAAAACTTAAGATTTTAGTGGGCTGAAGTTAGGAAATTTTCGGGTTGCTTGGTAACGATTTTGCGTGTGATTGAAGGGTGGATTCTGGTGGTGGGTGATGGATTGGTCCGAGGCAGAATTGCATTTGGAAGTAAGTGTCTCTTGGAGGTCCTTAGGGAGAGGTGGCTCTGTAGGACCCCTGCTGCCTCTCAGTTGCCAAGGACCCCCTCCGACGAAGGGCCCCCCGCTGAGAACGCTTCTCCTTCAGAATCATGGAACCTTGGGAATAGAAACCCGGAGACCAGCCGTCCAAAGGCCTTTTTTGAACATGAAACTACAGCAGGAGAGCTTCAGGAAGGGCAAACTGATCAAGATGACTTTATAAGAACCACCTCATGGATCCCTTGATGTCTCCATCATCATCCAACAACGGTTTCAGAAACGCTTGGACAGCAATTTTTGCCCAGCTTGGCAATCCACAGGACGCTCGCTGGCTTCAAAGCCTTGGCTATCAATTCTCTGGGCCTGTCACATTGCGCTTGAATTTTAATAACGCTTTTGACCTCGCGAATCATTTAACCTCACCGCCCTTGATCTTCCAGTAAACTTTTAGTAACAACATATTTCTAATTGGACGACCGGACCCTTTGCGTTTTGAAAGTTTTTTCAAAAAAAAATTGAAATTTTTTGACTTTGGCCTTTGAACATGTGTACCCTCTCGACTTACACTACATCATTCCATTTTGCCCTGCCACTCACTGTCAGACGCTCTTAATTTTAATTTGAACTAAATTTCACGGAATCGTTGAATCAGATCCCTCTCAAAAGAAGATCCGAATCTGATAAGAGAGGCCAAGATGTTACAAAAGAAAAAAAGTACTCTACATCTTGAAGGGCTCAGGGCCCTTAAATGAAAAAAAAATTGTTAAGGCTCCATTATCCAAAGTCCCATCTCAATTAGTCAATTAGTAGGAGTCACACGGAATCATTTAACACCCGGCCGCAGCATCATCTTCAAAGATCAAATTATCCTTCTCATCTTCAGAGATTGACATTCCTTGAAATGAGATCTCTGTAATAGAAAAGCCTCAATTTACCTGTTTTTTTTTCCTCCGTTCAAGAGCCACCGTTGATGGAGATGTCTTCTTGAAAAGATGCTTGATTTGAATTATAGGTTCTGTTTAGAGTCAAAATTGAAAAAGGAAAAGTGGGGAAAAAAAGGCAAAGGAGACGAGGCGACCACCGAGCATCACTGCTACCTCATCAACCATTTCCAATCACCTAGCAATCATCCCCATTATTCCAGTTCACCTCCAGTGGCCACAAGATCCTTCTTCCGCAATTACCCACCCACCCAAATGGCCCACCATTTTCAAAAATACGATCATCTTCGGAGGAGGTCATGTGCTCTCGGACAGTCCTCTAATTGGGACGGATGCCGAGGGCCCTCCTTGAATCCTCATTGAAGGAATCGTACCCTTAAAGTCACTGTCCGGAGGAGGTAATGAGGACTCACCCAAATCATTCTTTTCTGAGAAGGACGCTCTAGAAAAAACATCACATTTGTATAAGGGGTTGATGAATCAATGGCATTTTTGCCAGTAATTCAAACTTTTTTAGGTCCATATGCGCCGCCATTTTTTTCGCGTGAGAGTTCAATTACATCTAAAGTTTCTGAATCCTTGGTGACAGACACTGTAAAATTCGAAAAAAAAAAGTGAAGCTTAACTAGCCGGTATTGTTTATTTAGTACTTCCCCACCTGTCTTTTTGCCTCCGCTCGGACCCTTTGCAGGAGCCCTTAGAAATCCAATTGTTTTTTTTCTGTTTCTTGTGGTAATGAAGGGATGCGTAAGGACCACATGGCCCTTAGCCATCCTTCCGAAGAACTGTCACACCGTGGAGGGTGAAGTGATGAATGGGTGGTAATTAGGATCTTGAAGGTGCGGGTGAGGTCGTTAAGGTGATGGGAGTCATTCATGCGGAAAACAGTGGTTCTTATGGAAGTGGGATGATGGGCATTGTCTCATCATTAAGACGACCAAAAATAATACAGTAGCTCACGGCTATACGGTACTGCTTCAAGACGATTTTTGAGTTTTAAAAATTTTGATAACAAACGTTCTGCGTAGAAAAAATAATCATTTGGTTTTGGATAAAGGCTTTTTGATTTGACACAAAAACCACCCCTGGGTGAAGTGATGAATGGGTGGTAATTAGGATCTTGAAGGTGCGGGTGAGGTCGTTAAGGTGATGGGAGTCATTCATGCGGAAAACAGTGGTTCTTATGGAAGTGGGATGATGAGCATTGTCTCATCATTAAGACGACCAAAAATAATACAGTAGCTCACGGCTATACGGTACTGCTTTAAGACGGTTTTTGACTTCTAAAAAATTTTGATAACAAACGTTCTGCGTAGAAAAAATAATCATTTGGTTTTGGATAAAGGCTTTTTGATTTGACACAAAAACCACCCCTTCCATTTCCAGGCTTCATTCAACTGTTTGTTTCAGCTTCCGTTTCCACTTTTGAAGTAGCGTGATTGGGAATAAATAGTTAAAAGGGTAATAAGGCTCTCCTTTTGAAGAATAATTAGGGTTTAGGTCCATGGATCTTTTGTTGATGGCCGTGGTCGTGCTCTGGGTGAACCATTGTCTCCTCAAGGACACTTCCCAAGGGCCCTGACACTGTCAGGCTGACAGTGATGGGGACAATGTCCAGAACCACTTCCAGCATCACTGCCTCATTTCCTATGACCATCAAATCATTAGCCTCTCATTTTTCAAGGACAGGAAACACCCCTATTCAAAATCAATTTACTCCCATCAAAATCAAATCAAGAAAAAAAAACACAGGACATCATACCCAAATGTAATGTATGTTATGTAGAATGAACAAAAAAGGATGCTTTCTCCAAATAATACGGGCTACACTGTATTGGCCTTAAAACATTGGATTCCCTTAGCTTTGCTCGTCGAGACCCTGTTTAACATAAAAGGTCTTTGTTTCTTTTGCATTTGAGTTGTTCTGGAGAGTGTCTTTGGAGTCTTTGGGGCCTGGAAGTAAATTCCTGGAACTGTCTGGGCGGAAGGAGAAAGTGTCTCGTTCTCATCCAGGTGGGCCCTTGGGGAGCCTTCAGTTCTCTGAATGGGAAGAAGTCCTCCACCTGAGATTGGAAGGGCCAGAGCGGAGGAGACAGGTGGAATGTGATCTTTCTTATTAAGGTCTCCGCTGCTGGAGAAGTAGAAGGGCTTTGAAAAAGGCCTATGAAATATGTAAAGGATGTATTTTTTCCTGGAGAAAGTGGAAGTTGGTCTAATCCTGGACTCCAGGGACCCCCTCCCCCTCCCCACATCCATTCACTCCCCCCAGAGACCCTACCGGGTACGACTCACAACACTCACCTTTACTTTCTCCAAAACAAAAATAGGGAAGGCAGGTAAGGGCTCCGGTTATGAAGATATGCATTACTTATGGGACTCGAGGATGACACAGAGGAGGAGAAATAGCATCGCTGCCTTTCTCCATTCATAATTCAGACAATTCAGAATTCTGGAGAAAGCCTGGAGAAAGTGGATGTGGACGGCCCCAGCGCTCCGCCAGCTTTCCAGCGTCTCTTCGTATTTTCAACCCTCCGCTCTCCTTCTAAAGCTCTTTGATTGATTTCTGGACGCCACGAGACTCCAGCGGTCTTGACATGACTATGCTGGAAATCCTGGAGAGTGATTTAGAGTTTGTAAATTAAGACCCAAACAGAATTAGCTTTTACACTGTTGTAAATGTCAGAATTTCGCAATTGTGAAATGTTTTCCGAGTTTGCAAATTCTAGGATCATAAAATGAAGACGTCTTGAGTTGAGGAATGCGGGAGGAGTAAAACTCCGGGAGCCCTTGGCATGTCCATTGGGTAGGGCGGAGGGCCAGAGAACAGTGTGACTCGGCCAAGGGTCATGGTATTTTGAAAGGGAATTGCGTGAATGGGCCCTTAAGTTTCTCAAAGGGATGGCACTTTCCTCTGTGCTTTTGGCAGGACTCGAGGTGTCCTGGAGTGCTGTCCTAAATTGAAGATTTTTAGAAAAAAGGTCTCTGGAATCCTTTAAGTGGTCTCGTCTTCTCCAGGGACTTTCCCATTGTTCCCTTCAAATTGAGCCTTCTCCCACTTACGAGACGACTAAGACGCTATTTGAGCAGAAAAAGTCAAAACATGGAAAAAGAAAGAAAGGTCAAAAAAAAGTCAAGGAGCACCTTACTCGTAGCCACTTTTCAAAAAATCTAAGAGCCAGAACACAAAAGATCACTTTCTTGCTTTAAAAGTCCTATTGAGAGCTAAGGGATAAGGAAATCAGGGCCCTTTTCAACTGTCCAACAAACGCTCCTCAAGCACCTATTACTTTTCTGAAAAATCATCCCCCTCAAGGGCCCCAGTCTCCTTTTTTTCTTTTCAAAAGCTCCACTCTCCAAAGGTGTCAAATCTTGAATCAATTTCTCGGATTAAGACCTTCTTAAGTGGTCTTAAGCTTAATTGATCTAATAGCCATGAGCATCATTGTAAATGAGGAGGTTCGTGCGATCTGGATCTCTGATTAGTCGCATCTTTATAATAAAAAAAAATAATTCTATGCTCCTCTACGCATCCCTTATAAATCAGATCTGTGGAAGATTATTTCATAGCCGCGTTTGACTGTTTCCGCTGGAATTCAAAGTATTTTGTATTAAGCCTATATGGACCAAAGGGAAATCCATCACTGTTCCTGGATTCGAATCTGTCCGCTTCCAAATGCATAAGATCCAACAGTCACCAACCCCATCCCTCATCCCTTCCGTCAAATTCCNATCCAACAGTCACCAACCCCATCCCTCATCCCTTCCGTCAAATTCCACGTCCTCCTCCAAAAGATCAATTCTCCCTTTGGCTTCAAAGGACGCCGATCAAGACGTCTTCATTCTGGCTGTCTTTTTTTTAAGAATTTTTTTTTGTAAAGATGCGATTTGTTTCACAGAGCGTTTGTCTCCCTCATCTCTTAAGAACATCTCTTAAGAGGGGGGTTTAAAGAGAAAAAAAAACTAAAAGACAAGATCTGAGAAGTAGAGCTTAAATAGGTAGTCCTTAAGTCCACAGGAAAGATTCATAGGCTTTTAATAGATTTTTTTTTCCTTTTTGGAAAATTGTTGTTTTTTAAATCTATTGGGAAATTACTTTTTTTTTTAAAGATTTTGGGGATTTGCGGTGACAGGGTTGCGTTTTCGGGCTGCATTTGGAGAGGAAGGGTGTTTTGTTTGGTTTTGATGGGAACGGATCTTCGGTGCCAAAGGAAGCCGCAGGAAGTTGAGGATTGTGAAGCGAAGCGAAGCGTTCCAGCCCTTTGTTCAGCGCTTCTCATTGTTTTCCAAAGGCTTCTTTCTGGAAGGGTGAAAGCTAAGGGTCCCACCGTTCAAGTCCACTTTCATCGCCACGTGGATTGATTCGGAGCAGGAGCTTCGTCAAGGGCTCTATTGAAGGGCTACAGATTGAGTTTTTGAGGCATGTCATACCTATGACTGTCAGCGTTTACACATGACGTTAAGTTTGGCACACTTCTGCACCAAAAACTTTGGATTGCTTCCCAGAGCAATTTCAATTTTTGAATGACTTAATTTATGAGCCCTTAAAAGTGGCCTTAGCTGTTGGGGGTTGAGATCTGGTGCTCCTGAACTTTACTCAGCGATGAGATGACGAGATTTTTCTAAGGGAGGAAATCATTTCTGGTGGGCCCTTATACCTGGAACAAAGTTGTCAGAATGGCAAAAGGGATTTTAAGGGCTTCCTTGACTCCTTGACTCATTCTAAAAGTAAGATGCCTTTTGATCCCTTGGATTCCCGTGGCGAGTAGGCTGGTGACTGGGTGTGTTGTTTTGTACTGTTCCAGGAGAGGACAATGGACCCATCAGATAACCAACACCAACCACCACCCACGATACAAAGACTTCCACTTCAGTCAATACAGGGCCAAAACGTAAGGGCCCACTTAACATCTTCAAAGGATCAAAGTCAACCAAAGTGCCCAAAAGCCCAACCAAAACTTTTACAACCCCCTTCGCGTCTTCCCTTTTTCAATCCTGCAAATCATGGCCAACCTTTGAACTTTCCAAAGCATCTCAGGCCTTCCCAAAAATTTTACTGGCCGAAATTAGCCGAATTTTTTTTATACCCACTATGGAATGGACATTGATGAGATCTGTTTTGAAAAAAGAAAAACGTTTTTTAAAGGATTTTAAATTTAAATTTTAAATAAAATTTTCAATCTTGGCGTTCTTAAGGGTTCCTAAAGCTTGAAGGGCACCTTTGTTTTGTTCTGGGTGGATGAGCTGAGGCTGAGGGTGAGAAATGGTGGATGTGAACTTGACTTCTTTGTCGATCTGTAATTCCATTTGAAAGGGGGCTTTTAAGGCTCTCAAATAAGGGACGCTGTGAAGAAGGTGTGGAATTTCTCGACTTTTAAAGATTCGAATCTTTTTGAACCAAAGTTACTTTTGAGTAAGGGCCCTACCTGCCTCAACGTCTCTATTGTTCCACCCTCTTCTTTTTGGAAATGGCTCCATTAAGGGCCCTCGCCAAAGGACCAACAACTGTCACCTCAAATGACTTGTTTAGACAGCACAAAAATCCACCCAAAATTATCCTTCCCACCCTCGCAACTCCCAGATGGACTTAAGTCCTCCAAAGGCTTCCACTTCCTTGGCGAGTGGGCCCTTAGAAAGCCAATTTCAAAATGACCAAGGGTCGTTTTTAAATCTGATCCAGATGTTTAATATCCGATGGGTCAAACCTTCAAGAATGGTGAACTTAAGACCCGCTATCTATAGATTTTAATTGTAAAGTGAGGGACTTAAGGGCACAACAATGGTCTGAATCATTCAGGATACCTCAAATGGTGCGAAATGGTGGTTTTGCCAAAGGGTCTCCGAAAATTTCTCAAAAAATTCACAAAATTCCATTTTCTAAATTAGAAATTATAATTTAAATTCTAAAATATTCAATTAAAAATTCACTCATCCAGTGTCTATAACATGCTTAATTCTTACTAAAAGCGTTTGAAAATAAATTGAGCTATCCCCTTCGCCTTTAATTTTTTCAATTTTCGCGGAGATTTTTTTTTCTTCTGAGAATTTGGGAAATGGTTTTCAATTGAAAGTTGAGGAGGTAAAGGTGTGATTGAGTGATCTTTGAAGTTAATTGGGATGAGCAGCGTTTCCACTGAACCGGAAATAGGAGACAAAGGATTTTGTGTGGCTAACAGTGCAAAACTTCATCCCCTTTGGTCCTCCACTTAAGGCTCAAGGAGACATGACAAGTAACCCTTCCTTTCACGCATCATTTCACATACACTTCACATTAGAGTCACATCCCTCCCTCCGCATCTTCCCCCAAAAAAAGAAGATAGTTCATCCCAATTTTTGAGAGTCCTTGGTCACTTGGAAAGGGTACCCTTCAGATCCACGTCACTCTCATCATCATTTCCTTCAAGTGATGTGGAGGACCAATTTAGGGACAAAATGAGGACCTAAATGCCCTTTGACCCTTCAAAAAAACCCAGCAATAAACTACCCTTCCACGGGTCCAATTTCTCATCCCCACTACTCCGTCGTCCAGAAGCTCCCTTCAAGTCCCCTCTGTAAGAGAGTGCCGACACGGAGAGATTGATTTCCAAAGTGGTTAGACAAAGTCAGTGACCAAAAAAACAATAAAAGTACCCCATGCCTTCAAGGGATCAAAAAATAAGGGCTAACTAGATCCGACGCAGGAGAGAAAGACTGATTTCCATATTTCCCAAACGGCGGCCCTTAAGTCTTTGACTCTTTCCGCCCGCAAGAGCCTTAGCCACCATTGTGCATTGTATTCCAATTGAATCTTGGTGGAGACCTTGACGAATGGACCCTCTACACGCCCATCACCCCACGCAAACAACGCTACGCGAGCAGAATCGTTTTTTGAAAAATCAATCACGGCTCCTGAGCCATTGGAAACGCTCATTATGACTTGCCGAGCCTTCTTGAGACACTATAAAAGAGGCTGCGCTCCTAAATCCTGATTCCTCAAGTGGACGCTTTCTTTTTTTAGAGAGGATTTTGGCAAGAAAAAAATGGATGAAAATGGAAAAGTTGACCATGTGAGCTGCATGATTCTGTGATCCATTTCATTGAGGCGTGGAGAGATTTAAAGGGTTGAGAAATCCTTAATCGCCTTTTCTTCGCGACACTTTTCCCTAATTTTTTGTTGGTCTAAAATCGTTAAGCTGCGGCCATTGTCCCCACTCAACATGATCTTCCCTTTGCAATGATCCAGATTCCAATCAATAAGCAAAGTGGAGGATAAAATTAGCCATAATCATCATTCACCAACCTACAATGAGGCCATTATCTTTGTCAAGGAGGCAGGTAGAATCGCCAGAGGAGGAGAACACAACCTCACCGCCACCGCCGCCGTGCTCGCACACCGTGGAAAAACTGTTCAACTTTTCACTTTAAGGGCTATTTGCAGTCGACCCATTATTCTTATGCGGCAAAAGTTACTCCTAATTAAATAACAATCATCACCCAATACTGTTTTGCAAAATCATGAGAAGGACGAATTTGAACGATTTTCAAAAAAATTGGTCGTAACCTTCTTTTAAGCTTAAATTGAGTTTTTTTTTAGAGAGATGAAGAATAATTAATTTTTTAATATTTTAATACCTAAACTTTTAAAATACTCTCATAATCAAAGGGAGCTGAGACTATTACATGTTTTGCAGAGTTTTTAGAAATGCTTTAGGATTTAAAATTAGAATTAAGTATGCGAGTAATTTTTTTAGGCAAATATCAGAAGAATAATTAGTGTATTTCTTTTTCTAAAAAAAAAAAACTTGAAAAAGAAGATTTGGCCAATTTGAGGCTTTTGACTGATTACTGGCCCTCTGGATGTAAATCAGACTTTTTTTTTTGGTATCAAGTCGTCTTTGGGTTTCTGTGGAATGTTCAGTTGAAGAGGGACCTAAACGATTTTGACATGCGAGGTTTAGGTTTAGGTTTTTTTTTTGTTGATTTTTTGGGAAGGAAGTTTGGGCGAAGATGAAGTTGAGGTGGTGCCCTTGTGCCTAGTTAGTGAAGACGTCAAGATGTCAAATTACGTTGTTAGGCAGAGGGATAATTTTTCCGTGTCTAATGAAGACTTCGAGATTCGGACTTCGGAGGGGGTGAAAAGGGACTTGAGTTATTGGCGAGTCAGGCCCATCCGCGCCCCGTGGCCCACAATCTTCGTCCAAATCATCCACGGCCTAATCAAGTCCACTCTGACCACTCGCCAAAGGTCAAGGGTCATCTCCCACCATCTTCACAAACTGATTTCACTTAAGCATTCGGGATGAAGATCTTGTAAGATCTCATGGACCAATTTCTGCTAATGAGGGAACTCCACCCCCAACTCAAATCATCCCCCAAAATGGCAAAGTTTGGAAAAAAATTCTGTCGGATCATTTACATGTTAATTTGAACATTTGAATACCAAAATAAGCTGACTAATTCCAAATTTTGACCTGGAATTTCTACGACCTAAGTTTTTTTTGGTATTTTAAGCTAAGCGTAAAGCGTTTTTGATGAGTTTAGCTTTATAGGATAATTGACCGTTAGAATTACAACTCGGGCC
>VYYI01003071.1:0-13073 GCA_021029175.1 Bilobella aurantiaca | reverse complement strand
GGATATATGGATCTATGTACTTTTTCTTTGACGGTGGCTTTACTTTGTGCGTGTGTGTGTGTGTTTGTGTGCGTGTCTGTGTGTATGTCTGTCTTTCGGTTGCACTAATCCTGAGATAGCAGTGCTCGGAATTATCGCAAGTGTATCTGCACAGAATAGTATATGAAAATACATGCTTATTATAGTTATGGCCTATTTTTGAGGAGGTTCAGCTAAAACACGTTGCTCATTACTATATACATATATGTATGTTCGTACACACCGTTTTTACATGCGGAAATTTTCCAGAGATGAAGTTAATGTGCAAGGATTTCCTATAGACTTGTTGTATAGGAGGAGGGTGAGGCTCTCACACATTTACTCAGATGGAATCCCTATAGTTCATTATTGCTCTATTGTAAATGCACTATTGGAAAATTATATTGTTGTCGTGAAGATCATCGCGAAATTATTTGAGGGAAGGAATGCGGGACGGTTTGATACAGGATCTATTATTATCATTATTATTATTGTTATTGTTATGGTTCAGTATCTATTATTTGCGGATCCTCGAAGGACCTTTTAATGGCAGCTACAGTACTGAGGAGTGCCTACAGGACTTGTGTTCTGATAAAAAGGAAAATGTTTTTCACATTTAAGGCCAGGCACTCCCGTATTGTGATGCGGTAGTAGTGGGAAAATTTCTGAGGCTGAGCACTGATTATGATGATCATGATGGTAAAATGATAATGACCGTGCCATTAATTCATGGTATTTTTTCTGGATCTGAGTCGTGTGTGAAGAGTGCTCCGGTGTAGTAGCATACAGATTTTGGCAAGTTAGCCTGCAGGGCTTACCATACCAACATAGTTTTCCATGTGTATATAAAACTCTAGACACCGGGCATGGAATGCTTCCGTTGCCGTGGTGGGACCGAGTGGTATTTATCTTGATTTCAGTACCAAAACTTTAGGTGTAAAGGATCAAGAATGGAACAGGTATGTAGGCATAACATACGTATTTTGAGTAGACGTAACAGTTACATTATAGGATTTTCCAATGCCAAGAAGGAAACAAACCTTTTCCATTATTGTACATTAATTGTTATTATTATTATTTAAAATCGACTTGAGCGGAACGAGTTGAGCTAGAGCTGGATATACATTAGCTGGCTCATACCACATTATATACCGGAGAGGATGGAAACCTACTCTGTCGATATAGCACTTGTGGAATCTATAGCTAAAAAACAGTACTTGATGGACTGGGAAATCTGTGGTTGGGACAAGGAAAATCATTCACTTCGTAAAATACAAACTGCACCAATGAATTTCATACGGTTGAGGAGAGAGTGTGTTATTTAAAACTATCAGTGTAAGACTACGTAGCGATATGATTATAAGAAGAACTCGAGCAGTAGGAATTATGACATATGTATATCTGTTCCGAGTATCCACATGCTAATAATGATGCTCTGACGATGATACATAAACATTAAAAACTTTATCGTTCAAATCCAAAATCCTCGATATACTGATCCGGTACAACACGGATCTTTCGCTTTATTTGGTCCTCATTTTATAAGGCCAGCCCCACAGGGATTTAAAAAAATAACAGTTTTATATTTTGGGGGGAAGGGGGGATGGAGAAACATGAAAAAATAAACGTATAAACAGACGTGCAAATGAACCAACGGTTAGCCAGCCGGGATTGACTCACAAGGAATTTGTCAGGCAACCCGAGCATCATATTCCCCTGACAATGCAAAAGTCTGACAAATTCCGACTGAATAACCGGACGGGTCCCCCCTCGTCTTCTGAACTGATGCGAGCGGAAGACGATCTCGGTCCATCACGATCCTTCCAAGAATTTACAATTTCCATAGCCGATTCCGCTCCCACTGGTTTTGATTGTCAAAGACGATTGGGGGCAAAAATCGTGGGAAAACTGAGGAGCATTACTACAGCAGTGGCTGGAAAAGCAATGGATTCATCAGCTTGTTCACGCTTTGGTAACCACGACCAACATTTCCTTATCGTCATCAGACGGCCTCGCTCCAGGCTCCCATTCGCATCTGCTGAAGTCGACAATAACGGCGTAGCAACAGCACTGGAATAGGGTGACGACGAAAAACGGCATTATTCCCAGCCAGTGGATCCCCGACAGGGACAAACACAGAAGGCCCATGATGAAGCCAGCGATGACAATCGTACTGAGAACGAAAGATGAGATGACAGCGCAGGAATTTTTCTACACAGACGCAAAAATACGGAAAAATATACTAATACACCATCATTTAATCGGAACTTCACTGTCATTATCATCTTGATTTACCGTCAAAGCTGCAACCACTAGCAAAGCTCCTAAGAGGACGAGTGATACTGATGGTAACCATAACTCTGAATGAAAAAAAAATTTTTTAGTTAGTTCAGTAAGTTATATAATCAATCAATTCGGACAACATCCCGCAATTAAATACACCACTACAATCGAATCACTATATATCCTCGCTGGACCAGGATTACAATGGAATATGTCTTGGCTCATCATTTTATTCTGAATGAATTGCACTGGATCTTACCTATAAGAAATACGAAGGTTTCCTTCACCAGATCATTATGTATTCCTTGAACCTGCTCTTCCGTTAACATAGGATCAAGTAGCATTTGTCTATCCATGGGATCCAACACAATGAGTGACAAGCCAGCCATTCCTACCACCTGCAGAGAATCAAACAAACACATTACAATGACTCAGCATTTTCTCAAGACATTGAACCGCACTACCGGAGGAGAATCATTCTACTAGGAAGAACTATTCAGGAGAGCTATTCAACCGGCACTCTTTCATATTGCCGAGAAATTCGACTCCATTTTCAAATTTTACACTCTCTACAAAACATTAATAACAACTAAATTTCATCGAATCAATAGTTTACTAAAATCACATTCACAAACTGCATCTCCCACAAGATTTTTCTTCAACTACCTCCGGCTAAAGTCATATGATTTGTAAAAACAACTTACCACATTGATGAGTCCCACAATGAGCGTTCCAGTCCTTGAGTTTAAACTTAGGCACGGCATCAGGGATCCCATCTTTATCAAGAAAATATCAGCTAACGGAAGTCGTCGACTTCAGCAACCACCTCGAAATACTACCAAGATTTTATAACCATATGCATTAATATGTTCGTCCCTCAGATTGGATTTGATTTGAAGCCATAAGTTTGATGCGATCATATAGGAACTTCAATTGAGTGTCGACACAGACTAGCCACGATGACAAGTCATCCGAAATTCCAGACTCTTTTTGTAACGTGAACCTGATTGCGACTCTGTTTGTTTACAGTTCAGAGATGACTAAAGTGTTGACGTATAAATAAATAGCTGCAGAATAAATATAGCTATACACTTTTCGGTCGATACTTGAGATCACAAAGGGCAAACTCCTCAATCAAATAGGATTGATTATTATTTCCATTGTCAATCGATGAGTACTGTGGAGTGGAATGGAAGCCTGGATATATGAGTAACCTCAACTTGATTTGCAGCAGCCGCCGTCAGACTCGCAGTGTCGCAGTGTTATCGACTCTCAGGATTTAGAGAGTTTTTGGTATAGCTGATAGTTGGGATGTCATGTACAACATGCCATAAGCTATTGTACGGATAAAATCATCACCTCCGTGGTACTGTTGTAAACAACTTTTTAGTTTGAAAAATAAAATAAAATATTTACCAAGAGTAACTTATGCAAACTTCCCAAATAGCCAAACTCGATGTTTTTTATCACTCACTGTAGTCGCTTTATTACGAACGCCGACGAGTAATGAATGAATCTATACGTCGGTCGTAGCCGGAGCACTGAGCGAGCGGAAGTACATATGGATGAACATAGCAGTGTATATAGTCTTCAGAAATTACATGACTGCATGCTTTTTACCTGCGAACTAAATTAATGCAAAACCGTAGAGACGCATCTGCTTGGCGTACTCTTCCGCATGTAATCTCATCTCTGTAGGGTAAAACACCTGTACATACGGAGTGGGGAGTGCCAAATGCCACCCAACAGCAACAAATTATCCTCATGCGTCAAACTCATCGTCATAGAACATCTCGCCCCACTTGGGAAATCCTGCAAGCTGCGGTAGTTCGTTCGTGAATATCTTGGAAGGATGTGCATGAGATCACCCAGTCACGCCAGCTAATGGAACCTTCGCTGGTTGAATAAAGCAGAATTATAGAGGAGCAAATGAGTGGGGAAATACTGGAATACGGCTAATCCTTTACTTCGCAGGAAGCTTAGTGTGCAAAATTCGTGGCAAACAATCCCCATTCGAAGGAGATTAAGTTTGATCCTTGCTTACTAGTATCTCACACTCTCGTTGTGCTGCGGTTCAGACCATAATTTAAAGTATACACTCCGATGCATTATTATTGGTTGGTGAATAGCTACTACTGTGATGTAGTGTAAGTTGCTCTTGGTCTGGTTCAAGGCTGGGTATATGATTTTACGGATGATATGATGGAGTATTGTACGGCCGTAACCCTTGGTTTCGTCAGCGTTTCGTCATCCGCAAAGATTTCCTGGTGGTCATTTGGCCAAGCCTCCCTTCCCAGTCCATTGGATTCTGAGTCCCTCAGCCGCCCATGCGTCATATTACATACCTGACAATCTCCTGGAGAATTGCTGTAAAACTGGCAAAACGAGGACTTGTTGTCGCAAGCTCTGTGAATTAATTGTAACTGACTGATAGAACCAAATATAGGAATGATATTTTTGTGCAGCATTAGTCCACATCATGAAGATGGCGTCTCACATCTGCTGGTTACAAAAATTTCGGTCACCCTCTATACAAGACACTATGAGACTGAAAAGGAAATGGACATATCGAAACTGAAGAAATTGTCTGAAACATGTTTAGAGTTTGAGTGAGAAGATGCCACTAGTCTCAACTGGAGAATTTCATCCTCCACCCGAAGCAAATGTTTAAATAAATATTAATTTGCCCATTATTAACATCTGAAAAATATACGGAAAATTCAGTCCAAAATTTCAAACTCGAGAATGCTTAAACTCTAAAAGGTTCCAGGTATATATGTGAAACCAATCCAACATCCGACACGCGCCCTAGTCGATCAACGGCAAACTAAAAATGGTTGGGGGACGCAATTGATGCTCATATGTGTTGGCTTACGCACAAAGGTGCAGTACAGTTTGTAATAGCTATGTAATTCTAATTCGACATCACAAAAATAGATTGCCCAGCCGACCGCATCCCTACGAAATAATCTAGACATTGTATAATGACTTGAGGATTACTGGGCTAAATACAGTGGGGAAATTGACAGGAATAAACAGAGGAAAGACACAACAGTAGGAATGAGTCAAGGACCGCGCACAACACACTAGACACAAGCGACGATGAAGGCAGGGTGATAAGCAAAACGACAAGTAGCTGGACAGAGTCACTGACTGGACTAGGGTTTATTCCAGAGTTGTTGCTAGTTTGAGATTTGGTCCAAGACTAACTGACAGTAAGGCACACTGCAAGCAGGAAATCTTCCAGCTGTGCCATAAACAAATATATTCAGGTAAATGAGCGAGGCGACTCCATACTCCTCACAATTGGTGTACAAGTAAACGTCGAACAATTATTGCCGGAGGGAAACGGACGAAAATTTTATAGAAGTACGTGGTGGGGGTTACACCAATCGAATTTCAAGAAAACCACTTGCGCTTGACAATAATTGCATCTTACATCGTTACCACTGCCCCACTTTAAGCAGTTTTTGAAAAGAGTCTTCAAAAGCAACGGTAAATGAAATTCCTGATATCGAGAGTCATTAATTTAATTTGTTACTGGAATTATCTGAACTTATTGCTTATTATGGAAGTTTTAATTGAACAGTTTAGATACATATTGTAATTAAACGTCTCAGGCTAAAACAGAATGAATCATTCTTTCAGTAATAGCATAGGTCAGTGCCAACAATACCTTCATACCATTGTTGTCAGAAGTGGGGGTGGCGAGTGGCAGGATACATGACACATCACATGACTCATAGACATGACACATGGTATATATGACCAACAATCCCCCGAAGTAGACGCAGTACTATTTTATCGCTCCACAAGTTTCGTTTGGTGCAACGAATATGCTTGTGCATATTATAATTTTTCCATCTTAAATAAACTTGTTTTTGTTTGGCTAAAGAACTTACCTTCAAAGGAACATGCTAATTCTCCTCGATAATTCCTTTCCAAAACACTTTGCATTCGGCCAATGTTTACCTTTTTACTCACCTATTTCAGCCTTTATTTTTTGGGTGTAGTATTGATGTGCCTTCAAATAATTCGTAGAACTGTGTGACCTAAAAAAATTATTGTGAATCTTTTATAGTGACTCACCCGTCGTAAATGTATGCCCCAGTGCTTCAAGCCCTTCAAATGCACTAAAATCTTTATGTTTGTAGTTGAAAGTTTACTGCTGGCAAGTCATTTAAAATAGAATTGACTTGCCCAAATCATTCATTCCTTTATGACTCCCATGTTTTGTTCCGCGGAACTTCGCACAATGAAGAACCGACAATGAAATTAGCAAATAGTTTGTCTCAATTGATCATTGCCCATTGAAGAATGTGGAAAATCTAAAAATTAGCGTGGAATCCAGGAGAACAAAATGCATAAGACCGGACGCCCGGCCGTTAGTTGATCACTTAATCCCACACGGTTCTCAAGCTGGAAAACCTGGAGTTCAACCATGGAATTTATCATTAAAATTGCACTAGTCGTTGCAGCCATCGGCGGATCCGCTGGATTTACGGTTCCGGCATCTTTACGGGAATTTCCACCACCCCCGCCACCTCCAACAGCTCCACAATCACCGCCCTTTCCCATTTGCATGGCGTTTCCAGGATCTGTTGAGTGGAATCAGTGTTGGGGTAGCTTTAACACTCGCATGGCTGAGTTCCAAAAAAATATGGCAACTTTTCAGGAGAAAATGGAGGCGCATAGGAGTCAAATGGAAAAGTGGGAAAAACAGTATGAAATATTTGATATCTTGAATATTGAGAGTAACGTTTTATATTTTTTTCAAGGGATTTTAAGTTGAATTATCCAAAATATTCTGTTTGCAGGTTTCCGGGGAGTGGTCCCATCAATCAGCTTAGCACCAGCGGCTACAGCATACGATCCAGAGGGATTGCAGTATCAACGCATACTATCAACGACCGGATGTTCCTGGACGTGCAGATCGGACATCCGGATAAGCTTGATGTTACTTACAGCGATACGACGATGAGATTTGACATTGTCAATGGTGGCACTGTGACTCAGTGGCTGACGATCACACCGCCGACAGCAGCGGATTTGAAGAAGATTAAGTATGTCCAGGAGGATGACATGCTTCACGTTTGGATTGCTGGTGTCATCCGGCCTACTCCGAACTACCTGTCCTTCATGCCCTTCAATACATTCTTCAGGTCGACGTCGTCAAATTTCAATTTCTAGTTTTATCACTAATGCGTTTAAAACTACATTTGTAATTTTCATTTCCAATATTTTCTAACAGACCGCCATTCATATGAGCTGCCGTTTGCATATTCTGCATAGTTTACGAAATAAATCATTCCGCTCACTCCGCGGTTAGCATGTTGGGTAACCGATGGTTATTAAATGCGCAATGCAGAAAAGATTTTTAACTGAATCGGATCCGGTTTGGGGGTCCGCCTGGTTCTTGGTCTAACTGAATTACAACCGAGTAAGTATGAGATGGTGGTGTTAGATGGTTGAGTTCGTACAATAGAACTTCAATTGGTTTGAATGTTCTAGGGCAGCAATCAAACACCTCGATTCATACCGAGGATTTATAAGTACATCCCTCGGATTTATCCAATGGCTATAGACTGTAGTTTGCGGGTCGATTCTGACATTGTGAGGGAATGTGAATGTTGACAGCCGTAGGTGGGAGCACATGCCACATGTTTCTGTATGCGTGTAAATGGACAAGGCAGACAAAAACAGAACTCCGTTCATGCGGAAGGCGGAGGCGAACCGGTAATGGTATCACCCCTGTCACTCTTATTCTCATTATTCAACTGGAAACACCAAAAGGACAACAATAATAATGATTATTAATGGTGATTGGAAACTTAAAATGGATAATACAGTGTGATTTCTTTTTCTACTATAGTAGTCAGTGGTGATTCTAATAATAACAACAATAATAATAATAGTAATAATAATCATAATGATCATAATATATATGGTAATAATGATAAAAATAAAAGTAATAATCATAGAGTATCCCAGAAATACTACAACAAATAACGATAGTGCTACCTATAAGATGACATAATCTTTACAACTATATAGACGGTCTACAGCACTCCAACTTTTGTTACATAACGGCAGTTCATTGGCCTGCACAAGCAAGACGAATGAACAATGCAGTAATGATGACACCTGTTTTGCAATAATTATTATTATAACCGTTATCTATGACACCTGACTCTACGAAGACAAGTTGAGTAGATAACGTGACTCCATAATGGCTCATAATCTTATACACTAAATATTTTGTCCTCACCCACATAAGAAAAAAAAAATCAAATTAAAGTGAAACTGCTGCTGATGATGATGATCGGGAAGTCTTTCGCAGTTACAAATGCTTTATATATTTTAAACCTCTTCTGTAGGGGGGCACATCGCACCAAAGCCTTGGATTTGGGGGGCCGGAAATAAACCGCAAGTTTTTGAAACGCATCCGTATACGTATAGCACGAACAATGCTACGACAAGTTGGTACTCACGTCCGCACACAAACAAATGCACACACATGCACACGCACTGCTCTCATCATTTGTGTCTTCTTCTAAGTAAATTATAATATAACTGCAACAGCACACACATATTTGTAATTGGTTAATGAAGTAAATAGTCCCTATGATCACATGTTTCATAACCTAGACACTTTCTTTCGATGGTCAAGGCTGGGGGTTTTCACGACGCATTTTTTGCAGAACCAGGGGTCCGTTTCATCCGGCGGCTCCACGATCCCCACGCAAGTGAAGTGGTACCAGTCATCACACTTCTCACACCCAATCATCGGACTTCCATCATCCTGCCGCCCACAAGCTGGACAAATCCAAATCTTGTTCCCCTGCAAGCATCCCAATAGATGTGAAATTTAAAATTCCCCAGTCTAATGTAGTATAATAATATATCTCATCTCTAATAGCCTTACGTGCTCGTCGATGTAAGAGCCGACTGTTTCCGTCACCAGTCCTGCTTGAGCTGAGGACTTGCTCGAGGCTTTGGCAGATTTTGGCGGCCGTCCTCTACCCCTCTTGGACGCGGCGCTCCCTCCGCTCCCACTAACAGCGGGGAAGGACACTACCTCTTGCTTTGGAGTCCTTGTTATCACAGCTGGAGGGGACTTCTTCGGTACTGGAACTTTCTTTGACGGCCTGCGAGAAAGTGAATAAAAAAACCAATTTTCCACATGAGCCAAATTATTATTATAGAGTTAGTGGTAGTAGTAGTTAGTAATGATGAGTAGATATGGAACACAAAATAATTTCATACCTGGTGACCAAAGGAGAGAAGCGGGCGAGCTCGGGGGAAGGCGTCCGCTGTTTCACCTCTTCGATGGGCTTGATTGTGATCTTCCTCGGGGCGGGGGGATGATCCACATCCCCGTGGTACGCCTGGGGAGGGTTGGGACTGTCTACAGGGGTGGTGGTCGTTGAGCCGTGCTGGAGCTTGAGTGTTAGTTTAGGAACTGTGGCCTCCGCCGGGACACTTCCCTCCTTCTCCTTACTCTTCTTCTTCTTCTCCGACTTTTCCTTCTTTTCCTTCTTGACAGTCTTGTCCCTTTCCTTGTCCCGGGACTCGTCCTTCCGACTCTTCTCCTTCATCTTCTCCTTCCGCTCCTTCTTCTTCTCCTTCTTCAACTCCTTCCTCTTCTCCTTCTCCTTCCGCCGCTGCTCCTTCGTCCTCAAATTCTGCTCCAGTTTGGCCAAGCCGGAATGTACGCTGGGTCGTTCAGGTTTCTCAACCTGTGGTGTTGCCACTGCCGCTGCTGGTGGTGGTGGTGGTGCAGCTGCTGCTGCTGCTGCTGCTGCTCCTCCTCCTCCTCCTCCTCCGCCTCCACCCTGCTTCTCCATAACAATCGGTGTGATGGTTATGCCTGAGTCGGATTGGAGCGGAACGATGGTGGCGGCAGTTGACGACTTGTTGGAGAGGTTGGGGGAGCCGATCCCGGGAGTGGACTGGGAGTCGAAGGGTGTGGGGAGTTTTTGAGAATTTGACATGTCGATGGGGGTGATTGTGATGGAAGAGCAGACGTTGGAGTGCAAATTACCGAATTGGGCCGAGTTGCGGGATCCCTCTTTGAAGGCGGCAGGGGAGGCCGGCGTTATTGTCGGTGTCGCTGGGGTGATGGATATTGATGGGGGGAGCGGGCTGGGCATTCTGAAATTCACACAGGAATAGTCAGGCATACTCATCATCACAATATGTGCTTACTTTGAATACGCAATGCTTTAAATAAAGCAGGGAATCCTGAGCGGGGAAATTCTGGAAGAAAAAACAATTTTTTAAACATATATACTTGAGCGATGTGGGCGGAACAAATGCTGGGATGAGACCAGGTTGGAGCGGAAGTCTTTGCATGCGGCCAAAGTCGGGCGGCGGAGGTGGCTTGACGTTGATGCTAATTTCAGGGACGAAGGACTTGAAATCAACATCGTCTTGTACTGGGATCATTTTCCGACTGAACTTCATGGGTTTCAAACTCGTGGGGGCAGCTTCCATGCCATGGTGCAAACCACCCATGAGGTTGAACGGCGGTACGGCCTTCTTGGGTCGGCCGCGCTTCTTCTTCTGTGCACCCATGAGGACGGGAACTATCTTATCCGGGTTTTCGAATATTCGCACCGGCTCTGGAGCCTGTTTGGAAGCTTTAGGTATTTTCGTGACGGCTACAGGACCGCCGGCGACGGGTTTCGTCTTCACTTTCTTCTCCCTCACCTTGGGGAGAACCAGGACCTTCTCCTTATTCTTCCGTGACTTCTTGACGGGGGTGGGCTCTCGTGCTTGGGGGGATGGGGCGGCGGGGGTTGTAAAATCCTCGTCGCTCTCAATGGGTTCCATTCCAGACTCGGGTTCCGCCTTCGGTTTCGCCTTCACCGAGTTCTCCTTCACGACCTCCTTCAGTGACTTTTTCTTAAATATTTTCAACTTTTGCTTATCACGATTCTCGTCCTTGGACGCTGACTTCTTCTCCGACTTCTTCTCACCCTTCTCCTTCTTCTCTTTGGATTTTTCCTTTGGCTCTTTGACTTTTTCCGGGGGCGGTTCCTTCTCAGCGTTCCTCTCCGCTGTGGTGGATGAAACGACGGAGCTCGGGGTAGTGAATATCTTGTCGGGCTTTTCAAAAAGATTCAGCCCGGAGTCCCCACTATCCTTGCTGCTATGGTTCTCCTTCTCCTTGTCAATCTTCTTAACTCCTTCAATGATTTTCTTCATCGTTGGGATTTTCTTTTTCTTCTCTACCACGGGCGGGGTCAAAGGTTCGAAAAAGTCTCTGTTGGGCGGGAGTTTCGAGTCTGGAAGACGTCCTTCCCTCGATGACGTGAGGAAACCTGAAGTAGTCATCATGACAGAGGTGATTTCACGCAGCGGATGACCCTCCTCCTCCAACATCATCCGTACTCTCTTCAAGGCGGGATTCTCTCCTGGCGACTCCATCCTGCAATGATAAAACTACTGTAGACTGACTCGAATTCGAAATAATGAAGAATGGAAAATAAAAAACAAACACAGAAATACTACTAATAATAATTAAAAATAAATTAGTTGCAGAACGCCATCCTTTACCGCTTGGTCTTGGTTGTTTTGGGGGACTGGGGAGACATCATGGTGGAGGGAATGTCACCGTCACTGTCCGAATCCAGTTCATCCTTATTATTACTACTCCCGTCCAAACCATTGACTTTGCCGTTGAGTACGGGGGAGTTCTTCTCTATGGGTTCTACTTCTGGGTCAACTTTGTCAAGAGCAGAGGTGGCGGGGGTGAGACCATTCGGAACCTGCCACTCCTGTTGTTCCGACTTCTCCTTCTTCACTTTGAGTTCCTCTTCCACTATCATGGGCGGCATGTACTCATGTACATGAACCGGCCTCGTGAGCACTTCCTCACTTCCAGGTCGGAGATGATTGAGGTGCGACTCCCTCGGGATGGGAAATGCAGGGGGTGTCCCGCTGGGGAACGGGACGGGATCAAAATTCGCAACATATTCCTCCAAATCAGGTATGGAAAGGTGAAGCTCTTCAAAAACAATTGCAGCATCATCCAGATTCGGCTCTGTACGCCCGCAGCTTTCGGCATAACGATGTGTCCTTTTCGCAATGTCCATGAAGTATCTTTGGAAAACGTCGCTGAGGACGTCCAAGGCCGTGGACTGTGCCGCGTTCCAACCGATGGCCTGACATAGTGCCGCACATGATGTTTTTACAGAAGCGTTGATAAATTTCTCTGTAGACATTTTCTCGCCCGCTCCTTCTATATAAATGCGAAAGCACACTCGTCCACAATCTCTTCCAACTAAAAAACTTGTACAATGGTTTTCATGTCACAGCTGATCCACCACAACTGTCCATCAGATCAGTTGTTTCGCGCTGGACATCCCACGCCGTAATTTTGTACTTTTCTCAAATAACTTCACGTACATTCTGAATCCTTAAGCTCACAGACTGCTGAACTCAGCATATCCTCGTCTACCGAAAGGTCGAATACAGATGAGTAATGTGAAAGGTGAGCCGCGGAGATGTTGATCAATCATTTGTCCCGGCCTAATCTTCTTATGCGGCCGAATTAAATAAGTTAGGTCTCAAGTGAAGTTGGGGAAGGTGCGGGAAAATACATTACTTTTGACGGGATGGGACTAAACTGGATGTAAAAGCCAAAATATATTTCTCCTAAAATTAAACTTTGAACTTTCTCTAATTGGGATGCTTCAAAATATTTTATGCTTAAACTAATCGCCTCCCATTTAGCCAATTAAATTTAAAATATTTCCAGGATTTTT
>VYYI01003070.1:0-10733 GCA_021029175.1 Bilobella aurantiaca | reverse complement strand
TCTCTCTCTCTCTCTATCTCTCCCTTTGAGTTTAACTGCGTGTGCAAAACGTTTTTCCACACAGAGCTCTTACGTTCAACCATATACGCATACACAAACACACCCATCACACACACACACACACACACACACACACAAATAGACACATACACACAAGTCCGCACCACCGCGAGATAGAACTAGCCTCAACAGCCCCTACTATAGTAGCACTCATCGTTCCCGTCGTTTGTATTACATTTATCCGAGAATATTTACATGTTTCGTCCTCCTACTCCTGCCTCCGTCCCTCTTGTACAGAAGGCTTAAAAATAAATCAAACTTGTAGGATTCCCCTATGGCCCACATGACTGCACGGTATCACACTCACGGTCCACACTGGAAGTGTGTACAAGTGTGTCTGTGTGTGTGTGTGTGTTTGGGTATACGTGGACGTGTTGGTCTATATGCGGATGTTCACATGTGTGTGTGTGTGTGTGTGTCTGTGTTTGTGTGCAAATGTGCGGGTGCGCATAAGGATGTATTTCTTCCCTCTGCGTGTGTGCTGTATGAGGAGGACAAGTTTTATACCCTCAATTCGCCTCCCCGCTTGTACATGTGTGGCTGACAAGGGATATAAAGGAGAGGACGACAGAGAGAGAGAGAGAGAGCAAGAGCAAGAGCGAGAGCGGAGAAAAATCCAGTGAGTTCTAGACTCCAGAGAGACAGACAGAGATGTATGGGAATTAATTGCGGTTGTAAAGTAATTAAAGTAATTAGGAGCTCCGATCGAATTTTAATTGAATACAGTAGTAGGAGTAATCACGATAGGATGACGGGGTTACAGGAGGTTAAATTTCAACGTGTGTTATTTCCTGTCAGTCACCCAACTACATGGACAGAACATGAACCTACACACACACACACACACAGACACACACGTATGCAATCATCCTGCGGCCAGAAAAGATTGTAATACATGGGATGGTGGCTAGCTTTTTAGCTATAATGTTACAGCCTAGCATACGGTTAGGAATAAGTAGCCATTGGACCACATACGATGTTGGTGTTGTTCCTGCCATTCTACACACATACATAAATTCGCTTCAGTTCCATCCAACTCTCCTGAACTGTATTAGATTTTAATGTAGTGAAGTATAGGAGTAATAGAAGTGGTAGTAGTAGTAGCAGTCGTCGTCGTCGTAGTGGTAGGCAGAAGTGCAGTAGTAGTAGCGGTCGTGCAGCAGTAGTACAGGAGTTGTGTACTGGCAACAGTCGAGGTTTCGGGTGAAAAATGTGCTCGTCTACATAATACACTTTGGACCAGAAGAGAGTTTTGTGAGAACAGCAAGAGCAGGAGGAGGAGGAACAGCAGCCACGGTCTCGGCAGCGACGGACGGACATATACGCGGAGAGGGTGTGGTTTGAAAAATTCATCAGACTAAAACCAAGATACAAAATATCCCCGTAAAAGTCGACAAAATGCCCTATATGTGCATTCCTGGTAGTTTCATATAAGAGCGAGCAATTTTCTCCCCAAAAAGGCCTTATAATTAAAATCTCCCGAAAGTCTCTCTCTCTCTCTCGCTCACTCGCTCGCTCGCTCTCACTCATTCTGCCTCCTCCACTCTGCCAGACGATCGTAGATACACGCGCGCGCACACATACAAACTATATATACTCACGTCATATATAGACATGCACACGCACAGACTTCATGGAAGACGCACACACACACCCACATCTGACGCGCACACATACATACACACACACACACATAAACCTCCCGTCTATAAAAGCATATCCCGATCCTCCTATACTCTACCAACTTCTACGACATACAGAGGAAGATCAATAAATGTTAAAGTCAATTTTTACGAACCAAACCCGTATACACGTATATAGTTCGCTTAAGAGTGAGTGAGCGAGCGAGCGAGAGAGAGAGAGAGACTCTGACTCAGTTTGACTCGCTCACGAGGAGTCTGTGTGTACAATGGTGGGAAATACATAGGGAGGAGGGAGATATGAGGAGCGAGCGCAAAGGCTTACACACACACACACACACATAACACACAGTTCCACTCGCACTCACACTGGCTTTTACTACCCTTAGCCATGACAGAGGCGGACGTATACCATTGCCATATGCACAGGACAAGGGAATAATGGCATAGGAAGAGACCCAGATCTGACAGTAAGGTTAAAGCAGTCTGCCTCCTCCGCCACTATTATTATTACCAGTGCATACGACTGTATAGCATGATGATGATGAGGAGGAGGAGGAGGAGGAAGAGGAGGACTATCCTGTATATGCCTATATATGATTGCACGACACGACGACGGTGGATGAGAGTCCGAGAAATGTAGGGAAGGGATGGATAGAGAGACTTGGTAGTATTAGTGCAGTATTTGGGTGGCAATAAAGGCAGGGATATTGGGCATACATTATTATTGGCAAAAATTATAGCTATCAAACCTTGTAGTGCGCTGCCCCTCCCCCCGGTAAATTAGCAAACATGTAAAGATCATACGGTGAGGAGTAAAAACCACTAAAATCGAAGGCAAAAGAGAGAGAGAGAGAGAGAGAAGGAGAGAGAGAGAGGAGCGAGGGAGAATAAAAAGGTCATTTGCCTTTTTTACTTACATATACGTACACATCATCTTATGGGATCCCTTATAGGAATCTTCGTCCCATTCTTTCCGCCTCGCTCTCCCTAGTAGTCCAGTGCTTGCTCTGGCTATGTGAATATAGTGTGTGTGTGTGTATTTGAGTGTACGTGTGTGTATATGGGGAAAAAAGCTCTTCCTTTTTCACTTCCCGGCGACGTCGACAACGATGACGACGACTACGGCGGCGGCAGCGGCGGCGGCAGCGGTAGCGGAGTCTATAGTGAGGGGGTGAATACTCCAGATTTCTAGTATAGTCCAAACTCCCACTATTACTACGACTGATACTGCTACTACTGCCAGTAGTGGGACTCTCCGAGTGTGTTCTGGATGTAGGCTGGAGAGTATAGGAAATAGCGGAAAAAATCTTGCGCTGTGGGATCTCATCGATTTTTTTATCCCGAGAAAAATGGACCTTTTCCCCATGTTTTTACACTGCTTTATTAATGTCAATTCAATTCTCCCTCCTCTAATCCCCCATTATTTATTAACCATCATTTTCATGTAACAACAGTCCCAATTTTTCTTTCAATTTCCGTCTCATTCCCCGCAGCACTCAACACTTTGGGTGAGACAGAACCTTATGAGTGTGTGAGAGAAAGAAAGGAAGAGAAGAGTGTGTGTGTGAGAGAGAGAGAGAGAGAGAGAGACACAGAGCTGACGGCTCATGAGGACCAGCTGGCTGGTAAAAAGGAAGGACCCATGTGCGAGCGCATAGGCATGTACGCACAACTTACATATACGCACACACTGTTGCATTCGCACGTCCGCCGAGAGTTTAGAGGCTCAAATTCGCCATGGAACTGACAGGCAAGAGCGAGTCATAAACAACGCTTTACACACACACGCACACGCACACACACACACATATCCACGCGCACACACACTTATCCATACAAACACATTCGCACACACACACACACACACGGGTAGGAACACACACTTGAGGCGCCCAATTTTATACACATTGACACAAGCACCCATGCCCATAACTAGGAGGCGTTCAAATATACTTGAGGAATATCCACGACCATGCCCGAATCATACGTAATGTAGCCGTATGTTGTAGTATAAGCCCAAGGGTGCGCAGAATATTATCACACATGGACACACGTCATGAACACATACAAATGAATCTGGAGGCTTACAAGTGCTCATATAGTGCTCTCACTCAGAACTTGGTTACAAATGCCACAGGACATGAACACACGTGAACTTACTGCCACACTGGTTATGCACACGCCCGCAAATCTAGTGTAAACACACACACACACACACACACACACACATACACACTATTCCACAGTAACATGAGCAGGAAGATTTTACAAGCCGGCTCTATGTTTCATCACATCCATACTACTCGACATTAGAAGAGCAGAGGAGCATAGACCACTACGTGGCATTCACTTTAACATAGGCATACGCGGTTGTGGATAGTGGATGTGGACATTGTGTGTGTGTGTGTGTGTGTATACATATATGTATATATATACCTGAATGACTCAGATGATTCAGGGCGGCACGGTGAGAGCCTACACACGGTCTACACCTCACACAAGCCGAGAAATCTATTACATGATCCAGCCTGTCCTCGCCATGAGATGAGACGAGATCTAATGTTCTCCCTCACACAGCCATCTCTCTCTCTCTCTCTCTCTCCCTACCATCGACTTCAGTACGGCGCTGTTGACATCTCTTGAACCAATTTGAAATCATCATCTTCATCACCCAAATAGGCTTGAGACCGACAGAGATGTTCCCAAGAACCAGAAAGGCCTTCCCCCTCTCTCGCTCCTGAAAGAGAAGGGATGGTAAAGCTCGTCATCTTCTCCGTCTTCGTCTCTCGACTCAACAGAGAATTTTGCTCAAGCTATATAGCCATATCTAACACGAGGCTGAGCATGGCAAAGGCGGCGGCAGCGGTCGGAGTGGCAAGAGAAGTGGTGCTGGTCGTAGTGGTAGTAGTTGTAGTAATAGTAAGAGCAAGTAATAGAAGTTGGAGCAGGAGCAGGAGCGGAGGTGGTGATAGTGATGGAGGATACATGAAAAAAATCTTCAGGTGACATCTTACAAGACATTTTCTCAGAGCCTCATCTCCTACCCTCACTCAAAACTCTATGGAGCATTACATAGATATATATATAGTTAGAAAATTGACCTTGGTTTCAACCCCTCTCTCTCTCTCTCCATTCTCTCTCAATCTCTCTCTCTCACTTACTCTGTCTTCCCCCCTCCCTCCATCATCCCAGAATCTATACTACTTGGAAAGAGCTGCTGCTGCTGCTGCTGATCTTATTTTGACTCGATTTTCTTCCACCAGCATTGGCATAAAAAGAATAGATCCTCTTTTTACAAGAAAAATTAAACTTGCATAAAAAAAACTCCCCCCTTCTCGATACCTCTATTCTTGGGAACAAAGTCGGACAAAGAGTCATCATGATCATCATATCATCGCCGACAACATTATCATCTGAGCAGCAGCAAGGAGGATCATAGCACAGTCCTCTCCGTCATCATGAAAGAGAGAGGGAGGTTAGATCTATAGGAAGGAACGACAAGGCGAGAGCGAGAGAGCTCGAGTACATAGATGAGAGAAAATGTCAAAAGTTCAAAGCACCGCAGGAACATTTCCTCCATGAACGATCGTGATTGTTCCACTGTTACCATCTTCGTTACTCCACCACCAGCAGCAGCAGCAGCCCCACCATCCCTACCATCGGCAGGGGAGAGCACAGAGCGCGAGAGAGAGCTTGTATTCCTCTTCTTTTCTGCATATAGCCAATGAGATTAACCTCCTGACATTCTGTACACACAGGCATAGGGACAAGAGAGGTATTATTATTACTATTATATAACGCACGGTATACATAAGCCTACAGCCTCTCTCTCTCTCTCTCTCATCAAAATGGAAATAATAAATACGGAATTAATCACAGACCATTGTAATTTTCATGTAGATTCCCTCACTCACCTCACCTTCGCTCCCTCGTCATAGAGCACACTCTCTGTTCTCATTCCCCCCGACCGACCCCAGCAGTGGCAGTCCTATATTTCAAAAGAATTGAGATTAAGGGACACACAACAGTCATCTCTGTTGAAATCGTACCAGTTGGACGACTCAGGCAGGAGTTATATTCTCTCTACATATTATTATTCTTCTTGTAGGTCGTAGCATGGAGTCCAGGGCAACGACGACGACGACCACGGCGGGAGGAAAACTTTTCCCAAAGTGTTCCATTCCACAATGTATACATTTAACAAGAAGAGGTGTACATAGAAGTGAGATCCACGCATCCACCGGGCGCACTGCAACAACCAATAACAGTCTCATTTTAGCTGTAGGGCAGGAAGTTTACGTGGGTGTAGTCACTTTTTCACATTTTATTATCATCCGTGCCTATTGTTTTTTCCCCAAGCCCGAATACCTTAATATTCTCACATCATCATCCTCATCCTCATCATCACGCTCATCATACATGTATACAGGGAGATTTTCCGTGGGCATGCATAGGAAACACGATCAGGTACAGACGTTACAGGGTGGAATATCAGCACACTTGTATGTACGAGCCCCATACTCACCAACGACGACGACGACATACAATTTGTTCGATATGCAGAGTCACACACACACACACATAATGTACTGAAAATAATAGTCTCATAACTGGACTCTGACTCACATCCTGCACTTTACACTCATGTACACAATATAAAGGGTGAGACACAGAGTTAGTGAGAGAGAGAGAGAGAGAACACAGACATTTTCGTACCTTACCGTCTACAACATGAGGACTCTGAAAAAAAACATCGCCCCACAAAAGCCCTCCGAGCAGATTTCGAACGTGAAGCAGTTTTTAACACGTAGAATTACATTCTAGTACATACTATGAGGTAAAATATATTTATATATATATATGTACACATATAGATATAGAGAGACTGTGAGGGTACAACAGAGCGAATCATTTTTCGACCATATCTCCGCACACTGTGTGTCTGTGTAATTCCGCTCATGGAACACCATCATACAAGACCGACGACCGACTTGACTCCTTCGCTTCTCATTTGCTTTTTTCACGCATTGCCAAATGCACCCTCACATGCACCAGCACAGGCACACACATACACACACACACACACTCAGCCAACCACACATACACACAACTTGCTCCCATACAAATTGCCCATCTCCGCTCGCTTCCCGTCTAATTAACTTGGAGGAGACAAAACAGTCTGATGTCAGTCTGAATTAAGCTTGAAAATTGTCAGAATCTCTTCCGTTCCGGCCCAGAGTGGCGGTGGTGGTGGTTCTGAAAAGCCGAGCAAGTTGAGGGACTACGGCTGACGAGAATCTACCTTATATAGAGACTTTTACAGTCGTATAATTCCATCCTTTTATTCCACGGCTCTGAGTTAACTCGGCTCAACTCCCCCACCGTTGTTACCGCCCCGACTCTCCGTCTGCGTCAGTGTATTTTAATTAGAGGCGCGCTTTGACTTTGCCCGTGTGTGTCTCTCGCCGCATGATTTAGTCCCTCCCTTGCAGCCCAGCGAGACGGTTCTTCCGGCCTAGCCTCTCGCTCTCTTTCTCTGTCTCTCTGTTGGACTGGACTCCCTCCCTTTCACTTCCACAAACAGTAGCAGCTGATTCCGTGCGAACATTCTCAGTCAGTGCAGTGTCAAGTGAGTTAGTGTGGGTGCCTCTGCATAAGTCCGATAGTGGTGGGGTATACTATAGGTTGGAAAGTGGTGAGGTGGATGTAACGTAATCATGGCAATTTATTTGATAAATGGTTTCTTCCCCGCCAGAAAAATGGCGTGTGAATACTCGTTTTTCCCTGTTAGCAATTGAGGAAATTTGACAAGTATGATAGGCTTGTGCGGTGGAGTGAATGTGAATGTGGATATGTGGGCACGTGTGGGCTCATGTGTACGGGTCTGAGGTCTGAGCTGTGTTTGTATGTGTGTGTGCGTGTGTGTGTGTGTTTGCGGGTGAGTGTCTGTATGTGGGTGTGTCAATGTGTGTATGAGAGTGTGTGAGTGAGTGTCTGTGTCTACGCTCCTTCGTGTTACTACAAGGTAATAGCAAGTGTTTAGTCAGGCCGAACCCTTGTCATCATCGTCATCATCAGAGTTATATGCTAATATTGGGGAAGAGCGGGAATTAATCGATTTTTTTTCCTCCTTTATTTACAGATTCATCAACTGAGAATCTAATGGTCGATTATTACTTTCACCACCACCAACCCTACCACCGCTGGCAACTAGCAGTACATATGCTGTGGGGACGGCGGGAGAAAGGGAACGCTCGTGTGCAGTCAGTCAGCAGTCGTCGTCGTCGTCGTCGTCGTCTTCGCTCTCCACCTCCTCATAGGAGAGAATAGAGGGGAAAATAATATGTTGGAAACATACGAGTAGGTTGGAAGAGTAGATATGTATGTACACATATGTAAGGGTAAGAACGCGGTGGCTGGATCGGACCGTAATAATAATAAGAGAGAGAGAGAGAGAGAGAAAGAGAGAGGGAAAGAGAAAGCACCATTGCTTCATTCTCTTTTCCCTTCTCCTTCCTTCCATCTACGCACACAAGTGCACAAACACACGCGCGTATGTATGCGCGCACACACACACACACACACACTCACATACGTACACACTAGCTGTCTACCTCTCGGCCTCTTTCACTTCACTTTCGTCGCCGCCGTCTCTCTTTCGCCCTCGCACTACTACACCACCAACACCACCATCACCACCAGCACTACGGCGAGCTTAACTACTACAACAAGTACAGTTTCAAGAGCCCATGATGGAAAAATCATTAGAGCCTTATCAGACGTGCCTGAATCTTTTTGCTCTTACCTTATGAAAAATCGATGGCGAATTTCCAACCATGTGGAATTTGTCCATTACATATAGGTGAGCAAAGTTTCAGGTGTGTTTGTTTGGTTTCCAAAGTCCACATTTTACCTCACTTCCGACAACTTGACTGGTTCCAATGGATTGAGGACTACTGCGAAGAGGAGGAAGAGGAGGAGGAGGAGGATGACGTGGCTGCCGCCGCCAAGGCTTCTACTACTACACTTTTCCGTACGCCGACGACGGCGAGAGAACGAATGGAAGCAAATAAAGACCATAAGGAGAATGAACCGCGTGTGTATGTTTGCACTGTGAAGTATAAGTTTGTGGCCTGTATATGTATATGTGTGTGTGTGTGTGTGTGTGTGTGTAAAGTGTGTTTGCGGGTACTGCTATCAAGATTCTGGGCGGCGGAAGAACGGATATTTTCCCCTGCTGTATGTGTGAGGGAGCGTGTGCGTCTGTGTGTGTGTGTGTCACATGAAATTTGATAGGGATTTGGCTGGCTTTTAGAGAAATTAGAAACGCGTTTGTCTTTGTATACCTTTCCGTGTGCCGCTGTCGTGTCCCTTTCCCCCCGCTCCATCATGGTGAACGGCATGATGATATTAGTGCGGCTGGGTTAGGTGACTCGCTCACATTTTCCAAATATTTAATGTGATCAACATTGTTAAATGTTATGGATGGGAAAATGAGGTCAACTTGCGGTGGAGTAGAGATGGTAGTCAGTACTAGTAGTTGTGTGTAGATCTGTACTTTAATGTAAGAGTGTAGTTGTACGGTTACATCTTTTTCACATAAACATAGTCATGAAATGGTCCCTTAAGGCAATAATTATTGATTAGATGTGGAGGGAGAGATACAGAAATGTAATGGTGTTATTGTCGTGTGTGCGTGTGCGCACGTGTGTGTGTGTGTGTGTGTGTATGACTGTCTGTCTGTCTGGCCGATTTGAGGGTGGAGAAAAAAAAGGTTGTATAAATACGAAAGGGTCATTGAAGATGAACGAAGATTCTGGAGAAGATGAAGATGAAGAAGAAGAAGAAGAAGAAGAAGAACAAGTAATAAAAAACCGGCTGGCATGGGACTGGAAGGGATGAGACGGAAATGTACACAGTATGCTCCTCCGCCTGATTCTTTGACTTGTGACCTTTGAAAGATGCCTTCGATTTTTGTGATAAAATCCGACACCACCTTGAGATCCTTGTAAAAAAAATTTCCTAGTGTCTTAAAAACAAATTTGTAAATAGGTGAGCAAAGTTTCAGGTGTGTGGAAGTACTGGTGAGAGCAACAGTGTTTCCGGTCTCCCCCAATGCAATCCCTATCCCTCCCCAAGTGTATTGCACTCACAAAGGGAGGCACGGGGACCCAAAGGAAGGGAAAAGGAAGAGAAAAGTTTTCGCTTCAAGTCATTTCAACATCTCTCGTCCTCATTCTCATCGTCTCCACTACTGTAGTACACCTCGTCGGAGTCCTCCTGTTCCTCCTCCTTCTCCTCCTCCTCCTCCACCTCCTCCTGTCGTCACTTCGCATATAAGATACTTGTGGATTTGAGAGGGGCTGAACGTGTCATATCCGTGTCGAGTATCAAATTAATGTCTGACATGAATTTCAAGTAAGCTCCGCAACAGATCTTCCCTATTCAATGACTGATTCAATTTGTACCCGCATGCATCCTGTATGTATGTGTATAATACCCTCCATCATTCCTACACCGTATATATGTACATAGAGGGTAAGGTTCGAGGAAGTCACGGGGGACTTGGTTATGTTCGGGGAGAGAGAGAGATATTATTATATATGAGGGATAGGAGTGATCGATATAAATTTTAGACCTAGAGTCTATCTATCCTTGCATCCATGTGGATGTAGAGGTATACGCGCGCGTGTGTGTGTATGTGTGTGTGTGTGCTGAAGTAAATGGAGAAATTGAGTCGAGAGGAATCTACTGCTGTCCGGGGAATAGGCTTTTCATGTATCGCGGAATCCATTGTATACGTCTCCGGACTTGATATATATCGTCCCCCACTCTTCTGTCTCGCTGTGGCTCACCCTTTCTGTCTTTCTCTCCCGATCGCTCTCACAGTATGACCAGAAACGTTGACTTGAATTCTTCCCTGGTCGACGAAGTAGTAGTTCTTTTCTTAGCCAGAGAGAGAGAGAGAGAGAGAAAGAGGAAGAATGGAATCCGTTCAGTAGAGTCCCAGCTCAATTTTTTCATTATCCA
>VYYI01003069.1:0-13080 GCA_021029175.1 Bilobella aurantiaca | reverse complement strand
GTACATTCGGGTCATGGTTGGCCTTACAGGCACTCAATGATTGTTGATGTAAAATGAATTGACTTTTATTTACTAATAAATGAAATTTATGAGTAGCAGTCTTGACACATATCGCCTGTTTACCATCGGACACTGTGACACATTGCTTCGCCTCAGTTTTTATTTTGTTTTTTTTTTATTTGTTAGTTAATTCCCTACGAGTAGTACCTCATGGAGCTAAAAAATCGGGAAATGTTTTTCTTTACAATAAAGAGTTCGAAAACGAGCGTTAAAATTTAAAGAGGTTTGCAAATGATTTTTTGAGAATAGGTATTTAGGTGTAGTTCTACTAGAACTTCTCGAAATTTGTCTAGTACAAGTGAATTTTCTGAAATGTTGTATAAACGTCTTCTTAACTAAGGACAGCCATAAAATTCAAGGGAATTTAAAAAGAAATTAAAACTGCAATAAATTCGTGTATTTTGATTTGTATTGTTCCAGCTGATATTTCCCGAGATTGCAGCCTAGCAAATCGATTCAGATTAATTTTTTTTTATAAAAAAAATTGTAAAAAGCCACTTTAGAACTAAAAATATTGCTAGTCGAGATTTATTTTTTTTGAGCTTGAGTATTGAGTACTCGCCTGCGTAAGTTTGGTGGCCGAATCAATTTATTATTCAAGAATATGTTTAACTGGCAATGAAAAGTGCCATTGCCAATACCATCCTGTTTCTAATTGCCAGAATTTTGTAAAGGTTCTAAAATTGTTACTCACTCCCTAAAATAAAATTCAAACTTTATTCTATGCTTAACATAAAAATATAGTCTAGTTAAAAATAAACAATGTATTTTTTTTGCGAAACCATGAAGGAATTCATGCATACATATCCAGACAAAAGATAATGATAAGATAATGGTCATCTTTAAAATTAGGCGGCAAATTGTGGTGTAAAAACTAGTGCCTAACTGTGGCGGTTTTAGAATTTATTAGAAAAAGGTTTTGATTCAAGTATTTGCAATTATTGGCTCAACCCGTTTTTCAAACACGCGAAATATTGAAAAGGCAAATATTCTTATGAACATATTTCTTTAAAATAGACAACTGGGTAATTGCTACTTACGCACCAACCAACCAACCACCAACGCCAGGCAAAAGACAAACCGGCTGTTATACGAATTGTAAAAATAATATTTCGATCTAAATAGTAGTAGCGCTTTGATATTTTACTATTCAATCACCCGCATTTCTATAAAAACCGCATTTGTTTTTAGCATATGAACGCCTTAAATTGTGCCAAATTTTATTGGAAATTTTATTTATTGAAACTCAAGGGAAATAGGTTTTTTTGAATACTACAAATCATGTTTTACCTCTCTAATGGTTTGAAACGCGCTATCCTCTTTCTTTTCTGGAAGGTCTGCAACAACTTGATTAAAATTAATTGTATAATTTATTTTAATTTAAGTCTTCCGTTAAGAATCGCGAGATTTTATAACCTTTGCAACAATTTTCAAATAAGATAATTGTCTCCTTGCGCCAAACCCAAAATTATACCAATCGCAAGTCCTACAATTGGTTTTTGGTAAACATGTATAATTGTTTAATATGTTTAATAAACCCCAATTAATACAACTGGTGTTTAAGAGAGGAACATAAAATGTTGTCAAACATACATTAATGTCTTTAAATAAATTACATTTTTATCTAAACAATGGTAGCGCTGACGGTATGACGGATTCAGGAATAGCTCACTTGACCTTAACCACTAGGACGTACAAGTGTGAAATATAAACATTAATTATCTTGTTATAAGGAATAGGCAAGGCCCTCCTTGCCTCGGCCTTAATGAAATGAAAAGGGACCTTTCGGCGCTGAACAATGACCTTTCTGAGGGCTCTCTGGCTCTTAAAGCATGGTTTTATTGACCCCAGAAACACTACTGACTACAAAACTATCGGTTAAGGGCCACCTAGGGCCTAAAAACTAACAATGGGGGCCTGAAGAGCCATAACAACAATTAACTAAATCAAAAAGTGTTCACGACCCGAGAAACAAATTAACCTTATTTGAAGGTCCTTTCCAGGACCTGCGCCTTTCCAGGCGCAGTGCACATTACAGGCACAAATGCCTTTCATGGCCTAAAGAGACAATGGTGACAGGGCGGCAGACCTGAGGCCGAGGAAATGACGATGTCTTGACACGCCCAGTTGGGCATGTGGCCAAGGCGAGAGCCAGAGTCGTTCCGTGCCTTCTCTCTCCTTCTTCTCCTCCGGGCTTTCCCTGCCCACAAATGCTTATGGGCATTCGCCCTACTCTGTTAATTGGCTAATTAACTAATTAACTATAATTAGCTAAATAGGGAGGACCATGTCCTCACATTGTTAAACAACAACGTTATGACTGCCATCTCGATTTCATCTTTCGTTGTGAGCAACATGGAAACTCGGAAATTGTTCTGAAGAAGTTTTCAATACTCAATTTCAAAATGAATATTATTCTATTTATTCACAGACTGAAATAATATACATGATGATTTGTATGATAAACTGATTAATTAATCTAAATTCTAAATGTCACCCATAGAGAATGCTTATTATATTTTGTTGGTGCCACCAACATATTGTTGAAGTTTGTCAATTCTTTGAAACTGAGTCAGGGAAATTGGAATTACTTGAGTTGCATCCTTTTACTGTTCGCATTATTCATTATCGTACCTATTTACCCCATGCAACAAAATAGTTAAAGAACAATTTACTTTCAAAATTAGTATATTATTATTATTATAACAAATTATTTGTTGTGTTCCCTTGTCCTCATTGTCCTATTAACTGCGCTGATAGGTGATTCTGCTCGTAAAGGTGGGGGAAATAACAAAGGCAACCATGTAAGGGCAATCGAAATCGACCCGGTTTGATCAGAATGGGGTCGGAGCTAACTGCACAACTTCAGACGATTGCAGTCAAACCGGAAGAGGGTGCTGCTCAAGTGCAGGATTTTGCAAACTGCGAAGACGAGGTGTTTGTAAAGCATAACACACAGTTATTAGGTAAAGGGTCGTTATTTGACATTCCCGCAGAGCGGATTGTCAACATGAAAGGGGAGGGTATGGGATGTGGTGGGGATAAAGATTCATTAGCATAGATATTGTCATCTAAGCAAATGAGCGCAGTCTTCTCAATTGTTGCAAAAACTGTTGGGAAACCTATCGGGAAACTTCCATATCCTCTGTCTGAGTATGCCTAATCACGGAGATACGGCATATTTAAGGCCAGAAGCAAGGCAATTCTTTTTTTAGGGGAAACCCAACAGCAATGACTTTTTTGTGGCTGATCGGGAGATTTAAACCCCCGTTCTCACGCTGGCTAGTAGAGAGAGATAGACACCCTACACCACTAGGCCAACACCGCCTACTACACACAGTTATTGTAAAAGCGCTAAGCAATTTTGGGATATAAATGTAATAAAAAGTACTGAGGGCGTTAATTAAGTGAACCGGCCTCTTTCAGCCCTAGGGAGGATGATCCCTTTTTAAGAAGGTAGAAAGAGTTATGTGGCAGCGATTCTGACAATGCAAATAACTTTAACATAAAGTCTCAAATTTGCATGTCAATTGTACATTACTTTGTATATACTAATAAGATAAATAATATACGAAGATGTAGATACCAAACCTTAAGTAGTTCTAGTAAATGTAGTTTGTAGATTTGACCTTAGGGATTAGCACGAAAAGAATGACCAATAAAGAGCAATACGCAATTAGGGTAGAGGTGACTTGGGTTATTGGCAGAGTGATTCCAGTGATGTCTGGACGAGGTTACTGGAAGTTGGCAGTTACTAATCCAAATGATTCTTTGTCTTCCAGTCTTACTCTCCAGCATGTCCAAATGCACGTCGTGCGCTGGAAACTGGAGAATCATAGGGAGGAAAAGACGAGGAGATGCGCTGGAGAGTTTGCGCTAACAATTGGAGAAACGTCCTTGGACGCTTATCCATACGAGAGTACTAACTTTTTACTCAGCAACTTTTTACCCAGGTTAAACTAGTCAAAATGGCACAGAAGGTTTATTTTACATTCCCACATAGCGGCTTATCAACATATGGTCACAGAATAATGTGTTCATAGTAATTCGCTTCATAATAGTACACTGCCAAGAAACTAATGCCATCTATTAGGAAAATATTAGGCATCTTTTATAATTACTTAGATGTCTCGTACATGCTTCATACCACCTTTAGTATTGCTGAATAGGTGATAAGCTTGATAATTTTCAACTAGTAGCCATTTTACTACTTAAAATTTTCAGGGTAGAAAGGGGTTGATTATAGTGACTGTGTAAGTGGGGAAAATTGTCGCACTTGAAAATCCTTTCAATTAAACTTGTTAAGTAGCGACGAGGCGGTAATTGCGTCGACATAAACGTAATTAAGCAAAAAAATAAGTGTGACGGAGTCGCTGTTTTTCAGATTTGAAAATTTCTTTACCACAGCGAGTGTCCTAATGCATTGAATATTTTAGTTACCAAAGTGGCCATTATTCAAATTTTCTCGGATCATTACCTCCCACATTGCAATCTTTATTCTTTATTGAAATCATAAGTTAAGTTAAATGATTCCAACATAAAGTATAAACCCTCAGTTTTAAGATGAATACTAGAAAAATCAACAATATGTACATTTTAGTGACAATAAGTATTACAACTATGGCTGCTACTTCAAACTATAGATGCGGATGTATGTATTTGCTTTAATTTGATGCACTACTCCAAGCTAATCGAAAAAATCTCATTGACCCTACCACCGAGTTTAGAAGTGTAGGTTATTGCAAACACGAAATTGTTGTTTTTCAATCCAGCAAGTTGGATGGTCAGCAGGTAAGCATAGGATAGAAATATAGTATGGAGCTATGAGTCATGAAGCGGTCGCTTTAGAATAAAATTTCGCACATTTGTACTGGCTTAGACCACAAGAGATGATACCAACCTGACCTTAAATCATGTAACTCTACTAAAATACCTTTTTTTTTATCTGTATCACTATTTTCTATATTAGTTGATTTTTTGACCAGAACGCAAACTTTCAGGGATACAAATATTAAAGCAATGATTCAAATAAAAATTAATTAGCAAAGACAACTTTACATCGAATATCGAGATGCAAAACCAAGATCTCAGGAGAGAGACAGAATCTCTTAACCAGTAGAACAAGTCCAGCAATGCAGAAAAAAACATGGAGAAATTACAATTATTAATGTTCCTCCAATTTCAGCTTCAACAAGAAGAATGTGGAGGTTCAGGTTTGGGGGCAAGGTGAAGTCAATAGAAAATTGGGGTACTGGAGATTTCTCTATGCTTAATTTCTTGTTAAGTGACTAACAGAATGGCTAGTAGTAAGAATGGCAGAAATGATTTTTTAATTACACACGGGTTGTACAAGTAGTTTCTCCCATAACCGTTATTTTACAATTTTTGATAAGTAATACCTTGTACTGTATTGACAATAGTATAACACTCTAATTAATGTTTTCAAATACCCAGGGCCCGTACTTCGAGGGGTTAGGACCCTTGTCCTAACTTGGGTAGCTGCCGAGGCACCAGCACAGTCAGCACAGTAAATTGGTGTATTGGTGTGGTAGTGTTGAGTGGAGTAGTTGTGGCCGTGGAGGCAGAACATGGGTGGGTATGTGTAAAATGCTGCTCAGCCTCTGCCCAAGCAAGAGGCTCCTCGGTGGTCAGCGCCCAAGTTCATAGCCCAGCAGAAAGTTCGCTAGCTTCAGACCTCAGAACTTACATGTCAACTCAACAGGCCGAGACCACCCTTCCCCACTACCTAGCACACGCAAGCATTGACCAGGCCTATAGGCAAATGTCAAAGAGCATAAAAAAAAGTATGTTTTCAAGGTGTGACTAAATTAATGATTTACTTTTGCACATTACTAATCTCTGCTACTGTCATACTGTGATAGTGATACTTTACTATGCCATATATTCAGCAGGGACTGGCTTTGTTGAAATATTTACCAATCACGCGCTTATCATATATTCAGCAGGGACTGGCTTTGTTGGAATATTTACTAACCACACGCTTATTAGAACCAAGTTACTAAAGCGCTTTTACACGCTACACTTTATTGTAACGTGTAAATAGTAAGCATTAGCATAACGAAGGAAAATCAAATTAGTATACATTGAAATAGACGAAAATCATTCGTAAGATTTTTGTCTTTCGATGACGTGTTTTTATCAAATGTATTTAAGTGGTGATTTACTAAATTTGAGTAGTATAGAAGAATACAAACTTTACTTTGTGAAAATTTAGTTCTCTTTGTATTTGTTTTTTTTTACAAATTAAAATAGAAGTGCCATGATATCCTTTGCTTTTGCCATTTTCCTTCTTGCAGATAGCTGTAACTTTGTTGCTTCTTTGTCTGGTTTGGGCTACCACCAATTATTGTATGAGTCGATGGCTAAGGAATTTACGCTTCAAAATTTTCAGCCATTGGGACCGTTAACTTCTGATTACGTAAGTCGGTATTTCCTAACCGGACAATTCATTTGTTATAATGTTCCATTCTGATGATTTGTTTCACTTTTAGTGTTGTGTTGTCGGTTTTTTGGTTTTCGAGTTGTGTTTTTACTTGTTAAAAGTAATTGGTAAAAGTAATAAGTTGTAAATATATATTAAGTGCATTTAAACGTCTTATTTATTTATTTAACGTTTTATTGATTTTGACCACATTCTTGGACTTGCTTGTTACTACTTTGCTCGTATAGAAATACATTAAACCATTCGACTTTGAATTCATGACAGGCCACTATTGAGCGTAATTAATATTGATATTTTAAATTAGGATGTCAATGATTTAATAAATTTGAAACAGATAAATCGGCTGGCGCGGATGTGTTACAAATTTGATAATTATGAACGGCAATCCGATGACTTTGTTTCGACAAACGGCCCAACTGAAGCTATTGGCATTATTCTACTTTCAATGAAACTGGGGTCTGATACTATTAAGGTAGAAGGCCATACCATCCACAACGAGAAAGGCATAGAGTATTCACTGCCTTGGGGATTTTCATATACTTTTCTCAAAGAAGAGCACATTACCAACGCTGAACTCGAAAAAGGACTCAAAATATTTGTTTCAAAAATTCCTGCTGTACTTGCGAAAGAGGTAAGTGTGGGGTAATTTTTGATTACTTAAGCAATATGTAAAAAAAAGATCTATAAAATGTTGTTTATCAATTTGACAGTTTGGCGATAGACTGACAAAATTCAAAGTAGCTGGAGCTGGTTTTGTTTATAGTCCATTTGAGGGACTTTTCTTTGGATTTTCTAAATTTCGACGTGAGAAGTATATTCGTGTTATGATTTGTCTCACAGGAGTGCCTGAGCATTCATGAATCAAACTGATTTTTATGTACTAATAAAAGAAAAATATGATTAGTAGCCTTGTCACGAAAGGAACCTATTCCATGCTTAACATGGGTCATGATTCATTGCGTCACGTACATTTTTTTATTTGTGTTGTTCGAACAGATGCCTCCAGAGTTTGCTGCCTAGCAAATCCTCAAAATTTACTTAATTTCTTTATTAAAAAACTTAAATCAAGCAGTAAAGCCAATTTAGAACTCAAATGATTATGAAATTACTTATTATTTGAGTTTTGAGTACTCGCCAGCGCAAATTTACTGGCAAATCAAATTATTGTTCCATCAACAATATGTGAATTGGCAATGATAATTGCAACTGCCAATAAAATTTTGTTTCTAATTGCAATTGCCAATTTTTAAAGCTAATAAAATTGTTAGCAAAAACCCTTATAAACCAATACAAAACAATAAGTGTTATGTGGTTAAATTCTAGTGTCCAGTTTTACGGTAAACAATGTGAAATTATACTTATGTTAATTAGCTGAATAGTTGTTGAATAATTATTACAATTGTTGGCTCAACGCGTTTTTTGAAAATGAGAATTATTGAAGAGGTAAATGGCAAAGTCCACTGCTTGAAAATAGTCAACTGGTTAATTCATATTTGCAGCAGGAAACTGCTAGTTACGCACCAACGCTGTTTAGGCCGCAGAAAACGAACCGGTTATATTGCTAATTGTAAAAATAATATTTTAATCCAAATAGGAATTTTGATTGTAACGATGTAATGTGTGATAAAAATTAATTCAAATAGAAGAATCAATATCTCCATCTTTTCCCATTTGTGTTTAAGTGACCTTGAATCATTATCTAATGTGTTAAAATTAGTTAGAATAAAAATAATTAATATGTCAATCACAAGTTGCCCTAGATAAATTGTAAGAAGTGAGATGACTTTCATTAATTAATTAATTGAGAAATTAGTGTTAACCACAACTTGAGCACTTTCGTAACTAAAAGTTGACCTTGATAAATGATGTAAGTAAAGTCAAAAACAAGTTTGCCTCATTAATCTGAATGTGAGAAAATTAATTAGTTGGTAGCCGCAAAATATAAATTTCTTGATTCTTGAGGAGCTTCTTGATTAATTAATTAATTAATTGAATAATTATTGTTTATCACAACTTCACTTGTGGACTATAGGATTTTGCCCTCTAAATCACAACCCAGATCTCTTTTAGTAGTTTCTGAATTTAAACTGTACTTTACATTTATTTAAAGTGAAATCCGAACATTTGGGCTTCTTTATAATTTTAATAATTGTATTTTATACGTTTCAGGTAACTTAAACTTTCGACAATCTGTAGAGATACGTGTAATAAACAGGGAAAAAGGCGTTATTTGACTTTCCTCAAAGCCGGATTGTCAATATGAGAAATAGCTAAATGTATTATATGCAACTTTCCTACGAAAAATGACTTTCATGTAATGTAAAGCAACTTCTGAGAAGTTATAAATTCTTTCTTAATTACCTGTCGTACTTTCCATTTTCATTTATTTTGAAACTCAGATTAAACTAATTATTGCTAGTCATCATGAAATAACGATACAATAATGTGTCGCAAACGAAGTATATAATAGACTTGGCATTAACGCACTTTTGCCTAAAGTTAACTCATTAACACTTAAGCAGCGTCTTGTGAAAAATGAAGCCAAGTCCCCTACTTGTTGCTATTGTTCTTTCATTTCTCGTCGCTGCATTTACAACCAATGCAGCAAGAAATAATGGTGTCATTCGAACCGGGAATCGGGGCAACGGAATTTCGGGCAACGGAAACTCGGGAAACAGAAATTTAGTGAACGGAAATATCGGCAATAGGAACTTGGGCAATAGGGGTAGAAATACGTTTACACGGGGTAATCTCCTAGGTTCAGCCGATCCGTGCATAACTTCAACTGACTGTGACCTAAATCAATGCTGTTCCAATTTCGGAATTTGCAGATTCCGTGGTATCGGAGCTACCTTTTGCAGAATATAAGCAACGTCACCCAGCTAATTAATAATTGACGATAAATTTATTATAGTTAAATTAACACGTTTCTAAGCACAATTGTATAATTTTTTAGCAATTCAAGTATTTGTAATTAGTAATTCGTATGTATTTGTAGTTTGTTAGAAACAGTTGTCTTTCTATTTTGGATAATGTACAAAATACTTTAAATATTATAATACATAGTGGCTGACACTGTATTGCATTTGTTTATTTGCATAGTAAAACAACAAAAATTGAAGCTCAAAGTACTATCATACATGAATCCACTAACAAATTTAATAACTCCACCAAGTTGCACTACAACCCTCTCTTTCAAAACCAACTCAGCCCACATTGCTGACTTCTATTTTTTTTGTCATAAAAAAATATTAATTTTTTTTGCTCTTTGACATTCGCTTATAAAGTTTGCGTGTGCTAGTGAGTGGGGGAGGGTGGTTTCGGCCTGTGAGTTGACTGGGAATTTCCGAGATCTGAAGCTAATGGACTTTCTGCTGGGCAATGAACGTCGGGTTGACCACGGAAGAGCCTCTTGCTTAGGCAGAGGCCTTACGCATACCAACCCATCTTCAGCCTCCACAACCGCAACTTTCCAGGCCTCCACTCACCACTACCACACCATCACTTTTTTACAGTGCTGCTGTGCTGGTGCCGGGATTAGATCTTGGCACCTACCCAAGTTAGGACAAGGGTCCTAAGCCCCCAGACTACGGGCGGTGGGCAAAAATAAATATTAATAAAAAATATTCTTGTATTTTGCAAGAAAACCGCATAAGCCTGTCCTAGGATAACAGAAACCAGAAGTTAAAACTAAACACCATCTGTACTATTATGGGTCTGTTTGGCATAAATAGTAATTTTAGAAGATAATTAATATACTTTATTATACCTTATGCGATATGGCATTCTAATACTCATATTGATATTGAGGTTCCATTTACTCACAGACTAAATTATATAGATATTGGTTGTAATAATGACCTGATTCAATAAATTTAATTATATATACCACCCAAAAAGAATGCTTAATATATTTTATGGTCCCACCCCCACCAACATATTGTTGAAATTTTTTAAATTAGTTTAATCAAACCGGCAGATGGAAACAAAATTCTAAGAACAAAATATTTTACAATTGCTTTTCTGCTCAATGAATTTACATAGTTATTTCTTTGGAAACAACTGTTCAATGCTGTGTATAAAACTAATAAAAAATAACCTGCTTCCCATTATGTAGCAAGCACGATACTAATGTAGTTTGATAATACTAATTGATGTGTATTAGGGTAACCGCCTCGTAAAGCATGTGCAAATGTGGTGTATTTCACTTGATTCATGCTTTTTAACTTTGGAATTATTGCTGTGTGATTATGTTTAAAAATTATTTGCCTGAAAAATCCTGATTCTGTGTGGATCCCAAATATATATAATTTGTAATTTTGGAGAATTGTAGTAGAGAAGGCTTCACCGAATTCATTCTATCTTTTGAACCTGATTCAGGGAAATCGTGTTAACTTGGATTGTATCCTTGTACTGTTCGCATTATTCATTATCGTAGCTATTCAACTCATGCAACCAAACAATTAAGAGCCAAAAGAATCTTCAAAATAGTATATTATGCAAACTGAATCCTTCGTTTTCTTCATTTCTTATTCACCTTCAACGTGAAGATGAAATCAAATTATTTGTTCTGTTCCATTGCATTCATTTTTCTATTAACTGCGCTGATAGGGGATTCTGCTCGTAAAGGTGTGGGAAATAACAGAGGCAACAATCGCAAGGGCAATCGGAATCGTCCCGTTTTTTTGCAGAATGGAGGCGGCGCTAACTGCACAACTTCAGACGACTGCAGTCAAACCGGAAGAGGGTGCTGCTCAAGTGCAGGATTTTGCAAACTGCGGAGACGTGGTGTTTGTAAAATATAAAACACAGTTGTTGTGCCAGCGCTAAGGAATTTTAGCTATATAAGATTAATAAAAATTTTACTCAGTAAATTTGTACACACCTATTTGCCACGTTGCTCATCAAGGAAGTTATTGAAAAACCAAATGTACAAGTTTATATATCTAAAAAAAAATCTCAAAACTACACAATTACCTTGCGATTAGCCACTACTTAACAGTAATAAAATGATTAAATTTGTTTTGTAACTTTAGTTTAGTTAAGTAGCCGATACATGTGCGTTCCAACAATGTCAATAGAAAAAATTGGTAATTCGAGTATTTGAAATGAAATTGAAACCTATAAATGTTTAAACAAAATTTTTTATAACCAATATCAAATTGAACATGATTGAGGGGTAGACCCCCTCTTAAAAGAGGGTCAATAATAAGAATTCGAACAACAAATGGGAAGAAGATTTGTAAGAAGAGCTCTCTTAGATTTGCGTGGTTTTGAAGTACTTAGATAATAATATAAAGATACCATTTGTGTTTGTGCCTTTGGCCTCGATAGCCAAACAGACTTGGCTAATCAAACAAGAGACCAAATGTAACTTAGGTCCAATAACTTTTTTCAATGTTTTTTTTTAACTTAAGTGAGGACATTTTGAAGAGCCATTACAAACAAACACATCTAAAGTTTCTTCTGAAAACTAATGATAACAATAGCAAACAATTTGAACAAAACAACTCCAAATTTATAAAGAACCATTTCTCAAAGCAAGGAGCTTAAATTAACATTACATTTCTTGCCTTCACAACTGTAGTCATGAAATCTCCAAGTGTTATTGTTCTATTGCTCATTCCCATATTTGCTCCACGTACCGCGTCTCAAGTTCTGAAAAGCAGTTATGAAGAGCCCTGCAACAGTACACTTCGGTGTGACAAAGGGGCCTGGTTAACTTGTCAAAATTCCAGTTGTGATTGCATGTTTCCAGAGAATATGCAATACAACGCAGAAGTCAAAAAATGTCAAGCCTTATCTGGGGAGCGCTGCAAATTTCAAGTGAATAATATCACTGGAGTTGGTTCTCTAATATTTTACGAGACGTCTGACTGTGTACCAAATGCAGCATGTAATGCTAACGGAATCTGTGAATGCGGCAACGAAACTTTTGAAAACGTCGAAGGAACCTGCTCGCCAAGAAAAGATGCTGGCAAACACTGCGACTCTGATTTAGAGTGCAATGCAAAGGTTCGATTGAATTGTATTGGTGGGTTATGCTCCTGTAACTCGACATTGGTATTGCATAATGGCAGCTGCTATGCTCGAGCCGGAAATCCTTCAAGCGGCATCGAATGTTTCCCAGGCTCATCACGTGATGCAATCGGAGTATGTATTTGTGATCAAGACTCTGGCGAAAAATATGCTAAAAACGGGCGTTGCTACAATACAGTTAGCCACCTTGAAAAATGTGAACTGGATACCCATTGCAAATCCAATTCGTCCTTGAGTTGCGTTAATGGATCATGTTCTTGTGACAACGAAAAGTATAAATTCGCACAAGCTTCATATATGATTCATACGATGCTTGAGAGAAGCTGTATTGAAGTATATCAAACTAATCAGGAACGTAAGGGCAACTATATACTGTATACTGTAGTATGCGCCCAATTAGATATATATATATATATATACTGGTTATATCTTTCTACATTATATCTTATATTTATTATGACGCATTTATTTCTTTCTAGGCACAAATAATGAAACATGCAACGAGGGTCACATAAGCT
>VYYI01003068.1:0-13085 GCA_021029175.1 Bilobella aurantiaca | reverse complement strand
AATTTCATGATTTTTTTTGAAAAAAAAAATTCAGTTTTTATAAGATTCGCACGGTTTTTGATAAGATTTTCATAAAAAATTTTGTAAGATTTTTAGTTTTTTTTTAAATGAGCTTCAAGGTTTTTGATTAGTTAAGTTGTTGATTGTTAATTTTTTTTTAACTTTGTTTCACAGGTGGAACTGACAAACATGCAAAAGAAGTACTACCGAGGGATTCTTGAGAAGAACTTTTCCTTTTTGAGCAAGGGAACGAGTGCTGCCAACATTCCGAATCTGATGAACACAATGATGGAACTACGCAAGTGCTGTATTCATCCCTACCTTCTCAACGGTGCCGAAGAAGAGATTCAGCGCGACTATCGCTTGGTGAACGGTGGTCCGGATGACAATGATCTCTACTACAAGGCGCTCGTGTCATCTTCCGGCAAAATGGTCCTGGTGGACAAGCTCCTTCCCAAACTTAAAGCCAACGGTCACCGCGTTCTCATCTTCAGTCAAATGGTACGATGTCTGGACATCCTGGAAGACTACCTTATTTACATGAAGTACCCCTTCGAACGAATCGACGGAAGGATAAGGGGCCCTTTTCGTCAAGCAGCGATTGATCGCTTCAGTAAGCCCGACTCGGATCGCTTCGTTTTTCTACTTTGTACAAAGGCGGGAGGACTCGGGATTAACCTCACGGCCGCAGATACTGTAATCATTTACGACTCGGACTGGAATCCACAAAATGATCTTCAGGTGAAATATTGAATAATCTAAACCTAAGAAATATAAATAATCCAAACAAACCTATATTACCAAAACTAACCTAAAAATATCCTCAAAACAAATTTATAAAGGAAAACTAATAAGATTTCGAAAACATGTTTTGCCTGAATTTTTTTTTCGAAAACTTGTTTTCAAAGAGAGTTTTTTTTTAATAATTTGCAGGCTCAAGCACGGTGTCACCGGATTGGGCAAGCTAAGATGGTCAAAGTTTACCGACTAATTTGCAGAAGTACTTACGAACGTGAGATGTTCGATCGAGCCTCTTTAAAATTGGGCCTTGACAAGGCCGTTCTGCAGAGCATGAACACTTCCCAAGGGAGCTCAGGCAAGGGCTTCGACACCTCGGCCAACAAGCAGCTCTCCAAGAAGGAGGTGGAGGACTTACTCAAAAAGGGAGCCTACGGGGCCCTTATGGACGAAGACAACGCAGGGGACAAGTTCTGTGAAGAGGACATTGACTGCATCCTGTCGAGGAGAACACAGGTCATTACGCTGGAGACAGGTGAGAAGGGATCCACTTTCTCCAAAGCGAGTTTTGCTTCCACTGGAATACGAGAGGACATTAACCTCGACGACCCTGATTTCTGGACAAAGTGGGCCAAGAAGGCGGAGATTGAGATGGACGAGATGGGACAAAAGGTAAAAGTATGAAGGATGTCGAAAAATAATCATTTTGGAAAGAGGAAGAATGAAAGTTTTTTTTTTCATGAAGCGATATAAGCGCTTTTTCAGCGATATTTCGAGATATATATTCTAAATATATATTTTTTAAATGTGTAGAATGAGCTTGTGATACATGAGCCGAGGAGGCGGACTCAGATCAAGCGATACGGACATGACGAAGCGATGATGGAAATTTCTGAGTTGTCTTCGACCTCTGACTCTGATGAGGATGGAAACATTGGAGAGAGGACGAGGGGGCGCGGTGGAAAAAGAGGCCGTGGAAAGCGGCAACGGTCACGCCGTGGAATGGACGATGACTTCCACGTTGACGACGGCGTTGTGGAGTACGGACGCTGGTCGAGGAGTGAATGCTACAAGATCGAGAGGGGGCTCCTTACTTTTGGGTAAAAGCACTAATTAAAAAAAAGTACTGCATTTTTGAAGAACGTTCAAAAACGGAAGTGAAAAGTGGAACTCTAAACACATTAAAATGCAATTTTAGTTTTTAAAAAAAATATTTGTTCGCTAATCATTTCATTTGAACGTTCTACAAGATTTCTCTACGATTTTTAAATTTTAATTATTATGATGACTAAACGCCATGCTAATACCGAATGAATTTTGGTTACGAACTAACTTTCATTATGAGTTCAACCTGTTCTCATTTTTCTGATTTACATTTTAAAGTAAAAAGATTTAAAAAATACCATTTGAAATGTCAGGTTATTAAATTAGAATTTTTCACATTTTTTCCAGCTGGGCGAGATGGAAGGATATTCTCAACTTTGGACAGTTTCGTATTGGATGGGGTGAACGTGATATAGAAGATTGTGCGCGGATAATTGTAAGTTTTAATTAACCTTAATTTAAATTAGTTTAAGTTCATTATTTAGCTTATTAAAGTTTAAGTAAAAATTTTTTTTTGAAAGTTATAGATTTGGTTGTATTTTAAATTTTTTCATATAATTTTATAGCTCGTTCACTGTGTAAATAACTTTCGAGGGGATGAGAAAGTGCGAAGCTTTGTTCAAGATTTGATATTTCCTGGTGATGGAGCCGGGAAGGTTACGAGGAGTCACTTGGGTAAATAATTATTTGTAATTATGTAAAATAAGTATTTGCAATTAAGCATGAATAATATATCGGAATCAAAGGAAATTAAATGATAATTGCATTGTTAACTAATTATAACAGGCCTAGCCAATCCAGTGTCACGTGGTGGACGGAAAAGTAGAAAGAAAGGGCGAGAGACAAATAATACTTCTCCAGAGCCTCCAGTGGAGTGGCTCAAAGACGAGAAATACGATCCTGATCTTCATTTAGACAACAATTACAAAAAGCACATTGGAAAGCACTCAAACAAGTAAACGACATAAACTTCAAAAAAGTTTTAAAAACTAATTTTTTTGAAAAATTGTTTTAAAATATACTAATTGTATTTTTTTTTTGTGATATTCAGAGTCCTCCTGCGCATAAGAATGCTCTATTACATCAAGCAAGAAATCGTTGCTGAATACGCATCGAAAATCGCTGCAAATGCACCAATTTCGTAAGTTTTGTGAAAAGTGCAAAAAAAAAAGTGATAAAGAAAAATTGCACAATAAAAAAATGTTCTGAAATACTAAATTTTAAAACATACTAAAAAATTATGTAAATATTAATTATTATTTAAATTTAAGTAATAGTATTTTAATTTTAGTAAGTGGGCTAACAAGTCAATTTTGTTTTGAGTTTCAGTGAAATTCAAATTATCCCGCTGACGCTGGCGATGGACATTGGTCCAGTGCCATGGTGGGACAGAGACGCTGACACGGCGCTCCTCATTGGAACCTACAGGCACGGCTACGAGCGCTACAACATGATGCGAATGGATCCGAACTTATGCTTCCTGGCTCGCTGTGGCCCGCCCGATGGTTCGGCGGTGCTCGCTGAAATTTCGTCAGAAGTGTAAGTTAAACTGAAAAAAGAGTCCGCGGTTTTAATTATTAATTTATAAGTCATTAAAGTTACTTTTAATTAATTGATTTAATTAAACTAATTTGTGGTTATTTATTGACAAACAGGAACGAAGAGGACATGGACAAAGTGGGCGGAGACGAAGATGACGACGAAAGTTGCCTTGACTCTGTGAGCGAGAAGCAGCCACCGTCCGTCGGAAGCGGCGTCGCTGCAACAGAGGCTGGAGAAAGTGGAAAGTACATGTGGCCAAATGGAACGGACCTCAATACGCGCCTGCGCAAACTCATCACTGCCTTCCAGCGCAACTTCAAAAAAGAGGAAGTACGAAACGCTCAGAAAGCGAAACGCTTGGAGCGAAAAGAGAAAATCGATCAAATTGTACGAGAGCGTGAAAAACAAAAATTAGAAGTTTATCAGAAGCGATGGTCCAAAAAGGAGGAGGCTGATTTCTTTCGAACGGTTTCTTCATATGGTATTCAATACAACAGGTAAATTTTGCAATTTTCTTTTAAAGTTGAAATTTTTTGAAAAAGTAATTGAAAAAGAAGAACAATTTGTGAAATTTTGAATAATGTGTAATTTAGAAAGGAGAAGCGCTACGATTGGTCCAAATTCCGTGCCATCTCCCGACTGGACAAGAAATTCGACGAGACGCTGACGGAGTACTACCGAGCGTTCTACGCAATGTGCAAGCGCATTTCTGGAAAAAAGCTGAGTGAAGAGGAAGGTAAGGCAGAATATTAGATTTTGAAAAATAAAAACTAGTTTTTTAATTCCATCTTTTTTGTAAAAAATTTTTGCTTTAAAAACACAATTAAAACTCATTGCTTACTTTTGGAATTGCAGAGTTTGGTAAGTGGTTAATTTTTGTCATTGCTGTCTCTTCTTCTTCCGGTCTTGTGCCTTGGCATGCTGTCTTTGAAATATCTATTTGAACAACTTTTCAAAAACTTATTATTTGAAAAGGTTTGATGAAGACATTGTATACTTATTTTGAACAGATTTGATTCAAGTTCCAGTGGAGCCTGTAACGGAAGAACGGGCGCGAAGAACGCTGGAGAGAATCGATCTCCTCAACAAAATTCGTGAAGAAATTATCTACCATTCGCAGTTGGATGAAAAGTTGAAGTTGTGTCAGGCGTCTCTCGACATGCCTGATTGGTGGATTCCTGGAAGGCATGACAAGGACCTTCTGCTTGGTGCTGCTAGGTACAAGATTTTTAAAGATTTTTTAGAAAAGCAAATTTATAGAAATGATAATTTCAAAAAAGAAAACCCAACTCAACTTATAGAAAATGATAATTTTTAGAAAAGAACAAATCTATAGAATATTACTACTTTTAGAAAATGATGATTGTTAGAAGAAAACATTTTTAGATAAATTAATCATTTTTTTTAGACATGGCCTTGGACGAACGGACGTTTTCTATTTGAACGACCCTGATTTGTCCTTTCGCGAAATTCTGCGGCGACACATCGCTGGAGAGCCCTTGGTCGACTCGACGGAGAAGTCGAAGAAATCGGACAAAAAGGGGAAGGGAGAGGGAGGGAAGCGTGATATGGTTGACATTGAGATCAAGGACATCAAACAAGAGCGAGCTGACCAGAAGCAGCGTCAGCGAGAAGCGGATGAAGCGGCTGAAAATGAAGCGAAGGAGACAGAGAGGAAGGAAGCGGAAGCAGAGGAAGAGAAAGAGAAGGGAGCTGGACAGGAGGAAGAGAAGGGAGAAGAGGTCACGGCCAAGTCTCCTGAAGAGGTCAAAGGTCAAAGTGAAGAAGTTGTCATCAAGAAGGAAGTGATTGACGAATCTGAGGAAGAATTGAACAAAGAGGGCAAATCAGAAGAGAAAATGGAAGTTGACGAGGAAGCGTCAATGAAGCATTCTGATGGCGCTGATGAAGCGGATATGAAATTGAAGCATGAAGTGGAAAGTGATGGGGGAAAGGAAGAGGAAGAGCCGAGTAGTAAACGGAGAAAATTGAATGAAGACGCTCCCTCAAAATGTCCCGCTGATTATTCGAGTAAAGGAAAACGTGACGATGAGGAATCGACGAAATCGAGCGGCTCAGAACTCAATGAAGTTCAAGTTGAGATTAAAGATGAATTTAAAATTACGATTAAGCTTCCGGCGGAGAAGATGAAAAAGGTGGAGGTGCAAGTGAAGGGATCACCGAAATTTTCAGTGCCGGAGCCACCGGCCCCACCAGCACAGACCCACCATTTCCCACCAGACGAAATCACGCTCCAGCAGATGAAACTGCTGCTCAATCCGGAAAATCTCTCGGGAGACAACCTGGAAGCGCTTGGAAACTTAATGAATCAAATGAACCCAATCCGGTGGCCACGTGATCGAGCGATTCAAATTCGATTGGAGCATGTAGTTCACGCCGTGGAAAAGGGGGAGTGGCCTGTGTCACGGTTTTTTACGTCTGCGGGCCTGGCAGATATGTTTGAGTACACGCCGCAAGGAACGCCGGACGCGGCGACACCGGCACGTGACACGCCGACGCCGATTTCGGAGTGTTCTGACTTAGCACCGCCGGAAGATCTGATTATGACGCTTCCGCCAGCGGCGGCATCGACACCGACACCCGCCGCGGTGCCGGGGAGAAGGGGGCGCCGAAGGCGTATTGCAATTGACGTGGAAACGGAACGGGCCAAGCTTCAAGCGCTACTGAATCACGGACTTCACAACTCGAATTTGTTACCGCAAATGCAGAGACTTAGCTCGTTGCGTGGAAACGCTGGAAACAGCGCTGCGCAACAGAGTTCTCAGGGAATGGACAAGGAGGATTCTTCGGAGGGCGAAGCGCCGCCGAGTCGAAGTCACTCCAAGTTCCAGCCACCACCGGCGCACCAGCACCATTCGAATATCACTTCATCGCTGCTGCGAAGTTCTCATCAGAAGGCCCAGCAGCAACAACAACAAATGCAGCAGCGCTCGTCGCCGTCACCTCGATTTTCGCCGCAGTTGCAGCAACAGTCGCAGTCGCAGCAGCAAGGGTCGACACTGGACTTGAGTTTTAAACCAACGGATCGAAACAGCATTGCAGCGGCGGCCATGTCAGCCCTTTCATCGCTGAGCAGTGTAACCGTGACGCCAGTGACGCTGCAATCGCCGAGTAGCAACAGTAATAACAACAACTCGGCACTTGATTTGTCGTCAACTCGGTAAGTTGTTTTTTCGATAAATCCATAACCAAAAATCAATCCAAAATCAAATAAAAAAAAACGATTCTTGGCGAAAATTCCATATTTCTGACAAATGACTAGAAAATGTAAAAACTTATTTTGGTTATTTGTCGACCATTTGGAAGTAGACTTGATAACGAGATTTAAAACACTAGAATTACGCGGTTTGAAAATTGAAAAAGTTGTTAAAAAATTGAAAAAATGTGTATTTTTTTAAATGAAAAATGGATTTAAAAATTCAGGGTTTCAAATTCGAGACGTGAGCGAGAACGCGGTGGTCGAGAGCCAGGCCGTGCAACGCCGCAGATGCTGATGCCCGAGAAGCGACGTGAGCCCACTCCAGAAGCGTCGCCGTCGGAGCGCCCCAAACAATCAAAACTAGAAGATATGCTGGATAAACTAAGAAAACGAACGGTAAATTTTGATGATTTTTAAATTCTACCTCCAAAATTTTTTAAATATTTTATTATGCATACTATGTAAGTGGTATACTGTCAGTTGCTATTTCCTTCTCTAATTCTTGAGAAATAAAATCTTAAGTTAAAAATTTAGATGTTAGTTTTTTTAAAGTTTTTGAATCTTACTTCTTTTTTTAATTTATGAAACAGAATAGAAAATTCACTTTTTTGCAGTTGGGTGATGAGGCTGAAAGCACTCCATTGCCAGTAGAGAAGGAAAAGCGAAGAAAGAAATTGGATGAAATCGTTTTGGGACTTTCTGCCTCCAAAGGACATTCTTCCATGTTTTCACCGCCGCCAGCTCGCGGAACGCGTGGTTCGTCTCCAGCGAGTAGTACGAGCACAAATAGACTGCAGTCACCGCCGATGAACATCTCGGCAGCGGCGTCCGCCGCGGCGGCGGCCCATCACCAAAACGCAAAAGACATTGCCACTTCCCAAGCAAACATGTTCAATAACTCACTTCTCAGTGCGACGCTGTCACTCTTCAACTCGGCAGCCGGAAAAGAGTTTTCACGGCAACTGGCTGGACAAGCCGCTTCAGCGTCACTCGGCAAGGGAAAAGAGGGCCTCCAGCGAGCGAACCTTCCAGGCCCTTCCCCTCTAGCCGAAATGCCTAAATGTGACTTTAGCCGTTTAGCCGAATTGGCCGTGCCCAAGTTTGACCTCTTCTCTCAGGACGCCAAAGTGAACAAGTGGCTGGCGGAGCATGCGAACCTCACGCCAGAAAGACCCGTGAGCCCTGAGTTGTTGGACGGAAGGCGACGGCGGCGGCCGAGAGTGGATCCGATGTTGCTGGACTGGAACAAGTTGTCGGGAGACGAGAACGTGACGGTGATCAATCGCATAACGGGCAAAAAGGTACATTTAAAAAGAAAACGATATTTTAGAAAATGATTGTTTAAATGATATTCTAAAGCAATATTTAAAAAAAATGATTCTTTTTCAATATGAGTTTCTGAAATCGCAGATAACTGGACCAAAGGCCCCTCAGCTCAAGCACTTGGGTCACTGGCTGAGTGAGAATCCAGCATTTGATGTGGACCCGAGATGGTCGGACCTAGTGCGGGAGAAGGGAAACCTTCCTTCGGATCTTATTCGGAGGGTTCCTGGCGGTGGAGGAGGAGGAGGCGGAGGAAGTGCTTTGGGAGGAGGAGGAGGAGGTGGGGCTGAAAAGAAGAAGGGGCCTGGAAGGCCACCAATGATTAGCTCTCAGCAACCCGTGAATACGTCGACATCAAACTCGACCTCCATTCCTACATCCTCGGCAAATGCTTACAATTCTCTGGGAGCGTTCTCATCACTTCCAGGTAAGAGAGATCTTAAATTTTGAAAAATCGCTCCGCTCATCGCTGAGATTGAGCAGCGATAACCGAAGCGATTTTTGTAACGATTGAAGAGGATGAAATGTATCAAAGTCTATCTAAATAGTCAAAGTAAAAACCGTCTCTAATGTAAAAAAAAACACCATGTTTTTCCAACTGAACTTTAAGCGGATCTAAATTGTTATTAATTAGCATATTTATAAGTGCTCGTTTTTTTTTATCTAAAACTAAAAATCTAAACGTAACAACATGTTTTAAAAAATGTTTAAAATAATTTTTGATCAATTGTTTCCTTTTTTTTTTTTTTAATATTTTTAGGCTTGTCTGGACTCAACCCCAACTTGTTGGCCAGCTTACCCTTGGGATCCTTGGACCCCAAGAACCCCCTCTTCATGCCCTTTGGTGGACTTGGGTCACTGGGGGGCCTTGGGAATTTGGGGTCCCTTGGCAGTCTCGGTTCACTGGGAAACTTAAGTAGTCTCGGCCTCTCCAGTTCTCTCTTCGGCTTTGGCTTCCCTGGAATGGAGATGGGTGGTGAAAAGGCGCCAAAGGAGGCGGGGCACTCGTCAGGAGGAGGCGGAGCTTCTCAATCGACTTCAAGTGGGAAGAAGGATGAGAAGAAGCAGAAAGGGGGCGGAGCTTCATCAGCCGCTCTCGCTTCCCAAAATATGCTTTCCAGTGCACTGCCCTTCCTATTCCCGAATCCAGGCCTGATGTACAACCCACTAGGACTCGGCTCCTTTCCCCTTGGGGGAGGGATGAATCCCAGTTCATTTGGGAGCATGGGAGGGGCCATGCCGAATGGGATGGGAGGAGCTATGGGATCAAGTGGGAGTGGGACGGGAAAGAAGGGAAAGGGAGGAGGAGCCAACTTGGGATTGGCGGGACTCGCCGGTCTCAACATTCCGTCGCTGCTCAAGAAGGAGGGGCAGGCGGAAAAGGGTGGATCGAGGGGGAAGCACAGTCCGGCGGCGGCGGGTGCTCCACCAATGAGCGGTCAGGCACAAGCTGGACCAAGTCAGGCCACGCCCCCTTCTGCACCCCAACAAAATCCAGAGGACTCTGATGATGAGAGTATGAAGAGCCTCATGGGAAACCATGCTGACGATCTACCGGACGAAGACTCTCCGAGTGAAAATGCAGAGAGAATTGTACTAAAAGGTAAATTTTTAAATCAAAATTCAATGAGTAACTGATTCAAAAGTTGCTAAATCAATTGATTATTGATTGATTTAGTAACTTTTCTAATAGAGTTTAACGATTAAATTGTGATTTTTTGAATATTTTGACAGCATTAAGACGCAAGAGATCAAATAAGTCGGCATTTAGAAGGAAATAGAAGAGAATTGAAGTTGAGAAATCAAATCGGAATTTACCTGATTTTTTTGTTTATGTTGTCCCCCAGAAAGTAAAGAATTGGAGAAGGAGTTGGCCCAGCAGAAAATGGAGACGCGGCGTGAACGGCGCGTGAGGGACCGTTCGTCACTGCTTGCCGATGCACCGCGCGGTGGCCTCACGGCGGCGGAGCGACAACTTCTCATGGTGAAGAAGAAGGAGCGACTTGCCAAAGAGGATTCGAATCCACCGCGAGAGTCGTCGGGACGAACAACGCGGCGGTCGGCGGCGGCGGCGAGTCGAAGCCGCCTCGAAGACGCCGTTAGCAAAATGCGTAATTCTGATCAATCGGGAGATAACTAAAGAAAAAAACGTTTTTGGAGCTGAATCGCGGGCTTTTAAATTAAATTATATAAGGCTTTTGTATAAGGGAAATTGACCTCCCAAAAAATTGGAGGTCAATTATTGACCTTTTTGTTTGTTGTACGTATACTGGTAATAATTACGACTGTTTTATTTATTACGACTTACGCTTAATAAGTAGGCACAAGGTTTACAATTTTTCTGGCTTTTCTTGTTTTTTTTTATTAAACTTTTTAAACCTTAACTTTTGTGTTTAATTATCAACTAATTAGTTAAGTTTAGCAAATCCATGATTTGTTGAAAAAAAACAGTTTGAGGCCCCCCAACTGATGTACATTGCTCTTGCCCCAACAGGATTGTTAAGGGCACTTTGACTTTTGAAGGGTCGTATAAATGAGTGGTTTAATGTTAACTTATTCTCTAATTAAGTTGTTAATTGTGTGTTAATTAACCTTAAAGTAATTAACTGTGTACTTGCTGTTTAAGTGGCTAAGATTACCTAAAGCTTTGGGCTCTTGGCTGTATTTGTGTAAATTATTACAAGATGTATACTGGACTCGTAAAGTCATTGTATAGATGTTTAGGATGTGTTTAAATTAATAATTTAGTGAATAAAGTGTCGTACCATTGTTGTGAGACATGAGCCCTTGGAGTTATGGGGACTTTTAATTTGACCTTTGACCTCTCATATCCTGTTGTAATTAGTTTAGTTGTTCCAATTAATAAGTTTATCGTCAATTATTCAGAAGTTAATTAATTAACGGTTAATTAATTAGTAATTGGTCTTTTCCTGTAACCAAAACTTGATGAGCTTATGCAGATGGAATTTGAGCATTTGGTGGCGTCTGGTTGCGTTGAGGTGGAAAACATGTGTTCTGTTTCTTGTATTGTTTCATCAGCTTTTCTTTTCTAAATGTAAACTTTTAGATTTGCTCTTGTTTAAAACATAGTTTTTAACTTTTTAAAAAACCAACTTTTTTAAAACACTGGAATAAGGGTCAATTGACCTCGTCAAGGAAGGGTCATGTTGAAGGTCGTGAAGGAGGCCCTTGGAACAGAGACTTTTGAGCCAACAGGTAAGCATTAAGGGAGAACGTTATTGTGACGTTTTGAGCGATTCTGACGCTTAAGCGCCTAAGATAAGAGTGATCGCTTTCATGACGAAAGTAATTGACAAAGTAATCGAAGCTAAGGACGATTGACCAATGTAGCATTTGACCCTTAGGTACCCTTGGTGGCGGATCAATTTCGTCCGGAGCGTCGTACTTTACGGACAATGGCCAAGTATTTGTCAAGTGGAACAGTGGGTCAAATGTAAGGTTCACATTGAGATCATGTCCTTTTTGACATTGACCTTTGACCTGGTCTTTTGCCCGATATCATTCCAGGCCCTTCAGATGTTCGAAGGAGAGAAGGAAGGGCTCCTGGCCATCTTGGCGACAAGAACCGTTCGATGCCCCAAACCAATCAGCGTCATTCCCTTGAGTAAGAACGGAAGCGCTGCGCTGGTGATGGGGAACATTTTCATGAAGCCAATTACTGCGGATCTGCAACAGGCGAAATTGGGGGAACAATTGGCAAAGTATGGGTGTCGTGTGTTTTTTCTGAATTCTGCTCAAGTATTATTCGATTGTTTCCAGACTGCACCGAAAGAACAGTATACAAATCAAGCGCTTCGTGATCAGCGATTCGAGGATCAACTCAAAGTATGATTCGTCGGACTCAGAAACGGACGACGAGAATCCCAGTGGCCCGAATCCGATCATTCAATTTGGTTTCCATGTCCCCACTTCCTGTGGCTATCACTCGCTGGACAACAACTGGAATCCAAATTGGGATGTAAGGGAGATAATTGATTGATTTAATTAATCATTCGAGTGATTTTTACATTGGAATGGTAACTTACACAGGAATTCTACATCAGACAACGCCTCCACCCGCTTGTGGACACGCTAATCAAATCGGTATTTCCTTTGTCACCGAGGTCAAGGGTCATTTTTTAAGTTTTAAAATAAACGACGACCATGTCTGATTCCCAGCACTCTGACCGGGACCTCATTTACACTTGGCCCGTGGCAACTGGAAAGATCGAGCGAATCCTGCGTCCAGTCAAGGACTGTAAGCCGTCGCTTCTGCACGGTGACTTGTGGCACGGAAACATTGGATCTGCGAACGGTGAACCTGGTAAGCAACGGTTTTTTTTTATAGAAACACCTTGCTCAAACAGATTAAAAAAAGAGTTTGTCTAGTCATATTTGACCCTGGCGTTTTCTACGGTCACTCGGAATTCGACTTTGGGATCATGAACATGTTTGGTGGTTTTTCGGATCACTTCTTCGAGAGCTACCATTCTGTAATACCGCGCGTCCAAGGCTTCGAACAGGTAATTGGATTATTTAAGTTTAGTAGTGAGGTAATTGAATTAGTTAATTACAGTTAAGCACATTAATTAACTAAAGTTCTGTAGTTATTGTAATTACATTTCTATTTTCAAACAGCGCCGTGAAGTCTACGAGCTCTTTCACCAACTGAATCACTGGTAAGGCTAATTGCTGAGCTTTGAAAATGAGGGTGAAATTTCATTGGTCCATTATTTGCAGGAACCATTTTGGCTCCAGCTACCGTAACAGTTCTATGCAGCTAATGAAAAAAATTGCTAAAGCCGAGGTAGACAATCAGTGAACAAAACACAGCTAATTAATGAACTTAATTAATAGCAGCGCACTTGACCTTTTCTTTCAAAATACTAATTAGTTAAATTTTAGTTTTGTAACTTGTCCTTGTCCTTCCCTTTTCTATTTTCAACTTCCGAACAGTTAGAATAACATGACATTTAAATTTTCAAAATAAGAAACGGTAAGATTCAGTAAAGTCAAAATATTTTGAGTTAATTAAGTTAATTACAATTAAAGTCGAATCGTGAAAACAATTTACTATTGTTACTTTTTTTTTCATTCACATTTGTGGGGCGTAGTGAGACAAAGTTCGTCTTCCCGCTGACGTCAGTCCACTTTGTCT
>VYYI01003067.1:0-13086 GCA_021029175.1 Bilobella aurantiaca | reverse complement strand
TGGAAACTTATCAAAGGAACGTCTCTCTGGAAAATGTCCGAAGTGTTTCAGAAGTGTAACGATAGTGGCTCCACCCCCCAATCCTGGTCTGAAGTCCTAGTCGTACCAATACACAAAAAGGGGAGTTCAAGCGACCCGAGCAACTATCGGCCAATATCCCTTTTAAACACTGTGACAAAAATATTTACATCTATTCTGACGACCCGCCTTTCATGTTGGACTAAAAAGCACAACAAAATATCTCAGTCCCAAGCCGGTTTTCAGCCTGGAAGATCTACTACAGACCACATCTTCACCCTGAACGCCCTAATACATAAACAGATCGGAAAAGGACAAAAGCTGTATGCCTGTTTTGTTGACTTAAAACAAGCATTCGACTCGCCAGACCATGGTTTGCTTTGGAATACATTAACCAGTTGTGGAGTGTCCACCAAGTTTGTAAAAGTATTTCAGTCACTATACTCTCAAGCTACGGCGAAAGTCTCTACCCCTCATGGGGAAACAGAAAGTTTCAAAATCTGTAAGGAAGTCCTCCAAAGAGAATCTGCTAGCCCTGCCCTTTTTAATATCTACCTCCAGGGCTTATCAGAAGCGTTCGAGAAGATCCAACTAGGCGGCATTTCCCTCGCTAACGTTGTGATTCACCACCTCCTTTACGCGGACGATCTTGTAATTTTGGCTGCATCAAAGGACTCTCTCCAAAGCAAGATCACGGTTGCCTCGAACTTTTTTATAACTAAGCAGTTAGAAGTCAACTTAACAAAAACTAAAGTAGTCGTTTTTTCTAAAAGTGGAAGGATCCCGAAGGGCGAGACGTTCTTATGGAGAGGAATGGGAATCAAACTCACAAAGGAATACACCTACCTCGGTGTAACATTTTCCTCAACAGGAAAGTTCGCAACACATGCTGAGCAAGCAATCAACAAAGGCCATGCCGCCGCAGCAGCGCTAAAGTCAGTCCTTAAATTTCCACGATGCTTTCACTTAGAGACAATCAAGAAACTACTCCAATCAATCCTACACACCACCACACTTTACAGCGCGGGAATAAGGGTTGTAATAACAGTGACACCTTAGAGAAAGTCCAGCAGCGCTACTTGAAGAACGCAATTGGGATCCCTATTTCTTTCCCACGCTATTTTGTGCGCCTAGAGACTGGTATCCCACCTATCAAGTTCGAAATAGGAAAGCTGTACTATCAGCAATGGTGTAGACTACTCGGCAGCTCCAAGCCTGGAGAGACGTCCCTGCTTCATGCGGCCTACGAGGATATGAGGAGAGCATCTTTTCAGGACGACAACAACGAACAGAACTGGTGCTCGCAAATGAAAGGCTTCCTGAAAGAGGCAGACATGGAATGGCTGTGGCTCCAAAATTCCTATGACTTAGCCAAACTCAACAAAGGGACCTTCCTAAACAAATTTAGGAACATACTTGGAGCTACTGATCTGGACTCGGCGAGGAAATCCCAATCCCTGCCTCACTATTACGAGCTAACTGGAAAACGATTCTCAACAAAATACTACCATCAACACAAGCTCCCAAAGTACATTGTAACAAGAATCGCCCAACTACGACTTTTCCACAACACAGTACTGAACAACGGGAAATGGATGAATCTCGGTTCATTTAAGGAAGAAGCCTGCAAGTTCTGCGGTTCTCAGCTATCCTTCCACCACCTCCTCACTGAATGTTCCTCTAGCGCGAAAGAACGAGCAAACCTGATAGTCGGACTACGGTTTCCTCAACAACTGCTTTCGATCAAGTAATCGATTCCCTCACCACCACATACCTCGAACACGACACGTACAAGAGGTATCATATTTTTATATCTGCTGTTCTGAGCAAGTATCTGACCTAAAATTAAGACCCACCTAATTAAGTTTTAACTAAATGGAACCTTATTTATTCATTTTAATTTCGACTTTAATTCTAACCAATTGTACTTTACTTAACTTGACTTATGCTGTTCCAGCTATTAATGTAATTGGTTTATACATGTTTTACCTATACTCTCGTATTCATGTTGATTTGGGCGTGCCATTTATCAAATAAAATAATTGATTGAAAGTTAAAGTGTGAGCTACACTTATGCTAAATATAAGTATCTAATTCATATGATAATTAATTTTTTATTTCGTCATTCTTAACGATATAATCTATTTGTATATTATCTCGGTAATATCTAATAATTAAATGTCTTAACTGAAATTGCAATAAGATCAAGTTGTACAGTTAACAGAATAGTTTGACAGAAAAATGAAAATAATGATTAATTTTTGTAGTTGAATCGCTTCGCGTGGTATTAAATACAATTTTTTACTAGAAATTTATAGAAGTTCGATTAATTTTTTTAGTAAATTCTTTTCTAGTAATTTTTTAAATTTTTTGGTGCAGAAAAGTTTAAATTTGGTTTATTGCGACCATGGAATTATAGTTAATCATGTAACCATTTGAATGTATTAACAGCGAGCTCAATAATGCCTAATAAAAGTAAGGAATTAAAGTAAACTAGAGCTAAAGACTAAAATTAGTAAAATCAAAGGTAAAATTTCATGAGATTGAATAATATTACCTCGTGAGCATTCGGCGCTTTTCTTGATGTACTCTACATGCTAATTTTGCGTCAAATTTTTTTATATATTAACTAATAATAATAACACCCAAGTTATAACATAATACTTTTAAAACAGTTGCAACTTTCTCTTAATTAAACGATATATAAGTCTGAACACTATTTGTATTGTCTATTGATTGAATTCTAAATTATTTACTGAATTGGTTTCCAAACGCAATATCTCTATTAATCGACCAGTTTCACTAACCCCGTTGCTTTGTATCGTCCGCATGCGTTGTAGTACCAATTATGTCCGTCCAGGTATGTGTCCAACACGTCAAGAAATGTGACCAATTCCGGATGATAATCAAACTCCTCCTGAATCGTCTTTCTCAACAAAACGTAGTCGCTTACTTCGTTATTTATGTTTGCACAAACCTCTCCTACGGCCTTCTCCACTGGGATCCCTTTTTCCATGATTTTAAACAACAGCCAATTGTCAGTTCCAAGAGATTCCAGCTCATTTCTAATGCCCACCACATCATTTACACATACAATTATAGCATTGACATAGTCAATTATTTTAGCAAATGAGGTCGAATTGTAGATATCTTCGGGTAGAGGTCCAACGCTCAACAGCCAAATGTGTTCCAAAATTCCAAATCCAAAACCAATGCTTTTGCGCCAGTTCTGAAACATTCTGTCAGTATAGCGTCCGTTAAATTTGGCAACCGAGTACCAACGAGCGGCGCCAAAATATGATCTCCAAGCCTTGGCACACGTCCATAGTTTGGTCCTGAGGGCAGGATCATACATCAAAAAGCTGTTTCTTAAGTCCACAAACGAGCTGAACAAGAAACGGAACTCTGGAAAATTCTCCACTTCAATGAAATCTTTTTCTTTAAATTCAAAAACTGGAATGAGCTGGGTGATGCCGTTTTTGAGAGACCCAAATGGCGTGTTTTGGGCGACTGACGTTTCCAAAATTTCGTCAAAAATGTAAATGTAGAATACTACCTTGCAAAGTAAATTCATTTTTGCACTACCAAACTCGTGGTTGGGTGCTGAATAGCCTATGAAGTGGATAGATGCTTCTACCATTTTCTCTACATTATCTACAAACTTATTGGAATCAAAGAATTTATTGTACCAAGTCATCAAATACTTTTTTGTTTCAAAGAATTCCGTTTCAGTTATTAATTGCCGTTTATGTTTTGACTTAAGGCGTAGAAATTTCCCTTGAATGTGTACTTTTGAGAACTTTGGATGGTCGACAATCCCCAGGTCGAATTCTACTCTGCCTGACAAATATAATTTAAGCGATTTAAATTAGCCTATTAGACGTGGCAGTCTATTTATTTTTCGATAACTGAGAATGTGTTCATATACTTAGCTTACCTTGCAGAGCCCCATCCAAAAATTCTGTTTCGCCCATACTTAAAGTTGAAATTTCAAATCACTACTTAAAAAAAAATTTAAGGAGCGAGGCTTTATAAACAGAATTTTGCCATCTAAAAATTGCTGGGGAACTAATTTGATTTCAAATGGACTTTAATATAGCACTTGCTTTTTGTAAGATTTTCTTACTTTTCCTCATTTAACGACAGTAAACAGGATTTATTTTTTTTAAACTACTATAGGTTGAATTGAAGCACGGTTTGTCTCACAATTCTTGAAATGATGCACATACGTCACTTTATACTAAATTTTTAAATAAAAAATCAGGTTCTTGAAGGATACCTGGATCGGGCATGGTCCATGTTGGCAATAGTTGTCATCAGTCATCATCACGATTTCCATGCTCTCTTTTGTATTGGAGATTTTTTTTAACCTGTTTGCCTAGTTCTTTTTAACCTTGAGAATTTTTCACCCCTTTTAAAGGGCTCGCTATAGAGTTTAATAAGCCTTTAACAACTCCTGAGAATGATTTATCTTTTTTCCTGAGAATTTTATACAAGTTTGAAAAAAAAATGTTTTGAAACACATCATGTACGACATTAGTTGAAAGAAGCCACTATACGCGAAATATTTATTAACTAATTTGGTGCTCTTTTAACAGCGATATTAGTGTAGCGATTGAGTAATCAGCTGATTAGCTTTGGTCGCTTCCAGCTCCACTGCAGTGTCAACTTTGTCAAGACCAAAACCAGCGACTGCCGCTCCCAGCTCCATTGCAGTGTCAACTTTGTTAAGACCACAACCAGCGACTGTCGCTTCCAGCTCAACTGCAGTGTCAACTTTGTCAAGACCACTACCAGCGACTGTCGCTTCCAGCACCGCCGAAGTGTCAACGGTTTTAAGACGAAAACCAGCCAGTATCGCTGCTAGCTCCAATGTAGCGGCACTTAGCAAGACAAGGAAGTATCAGCTCTCAGTACGGGTCGATTGCAATATCCCCTCCATATACTTATCTCAAGTGACGCCTTGTTTCCCAGTCCAGTTCTTCCGCCCTTGCTTCATTGTCAGCGGTGAAACCGGTCATGAGAAGCAACCTTTCGCCAGTGGCTAGTGGCACTAATGCTACAAGAAGAAGTGTTGCACAAGCGTCTAATACTTATTACACCGCCATAACTACAAGAATCGGCGATTGCAACAAATCCTGCCACTGAAGCAGCTCCAGCGATTGAAGCAAATCCTGTCACTGAAAGTTTTTTCCTTTACTACCATACCCTAAGGAAATTCATTACTGGAAGCCTTTTCCTTTCCTACCTTACCCTAAGGATATTATTATTGTTAGTCCTTTCCATTCCTACCATACCCTAAGGATATCCATTACTGGAAGCCTTTTCCTTTCTTACCATACCCTAAGGATTTTATTATTGTTAGTCCTTTCCACTCCTACCATACCCTTAGAATATCCATTACTGGAAGTCCTTTCCTACCATACCCTAAGGATATCAATTATTGGAAGTACTTTCCTCTCCTAACTTATTCTAAGGATACCCAGGATCGGAAGTCTTTTCCTTTTTCTTCCCGGATATTTGTTGAGTGGAAGCCCTTATTCAAAAGTATGAATGCCAAACCTGTCCCAAGAGAGTGCTGCTCAACTTAAGCAATCAAAACTATCCTTTCAAACTTCTGGCTCCTAAAAAAAGTCGGCATAGCAACGCCAAGCGGACGAGATAGAGTCTAATTAGGAAGAAATCCCACACAAGACATCCAGGACAGCAAATACGACTGAGAAGACGTTCGAAACTTTGCTCTCTCGATGTGATACGGTCACAAATCAAATGTCAAATCTGGAAAACTCATGTAAAAGAATATGTCAGACTTGGAGTCATCTATAAAGAAAGAAATGGCAGCGCTGGATTATGCAATAAAATCGGGAGTCTTGGAATTCAAACACATAGACTCAATACTGAAACGAAACAATAAGCAATTGACCACCAGAGTTGAAGCTTCAGAAGTTAAAGAGTATGACGTTGGCCAAATCAAGAAGGACATGAACCTAGTGAAGATTGAGAATCTCGAGCTTGGACTCATCATTGCAAAGACAACCGCTGAGACACGAAAAAACAATCTTATCTTCCAAGGCATTCGAAGACGCTCCTGAACACCTTAAAACCACTGTGACCAAACACATTCACTTTTTTTTGTTAAACCGCACATCGTGCCAATCTCCTCTCGGAAAATTCAAAAGATACCAGGCGCAAACAAACCGCGTCCAACGGTATTCCTGTTCTCTAATCTGGAACAACGAGATGCAGTTTTTGCAGGTGCAAGGAGGGTCAACCACCCAACTATCAAGATTTATTTAGACCGTCCAAAAATCCTCAAAGATGAAGTCAAGCGTCACCGCCCGACACCCAGCCGTACCGCGAACACCACCAGACCAATATGAGGATCCGGCAGCCCGTACCAACCATGCAAAGCTCTTACTAGAAATTATTCAATACTTTACTAAAATAAAACTGGCTTAAATAGTAAGAACGCCTTATTTAAAAAAAACTATTTATACCCGTCACTCAATTTTTTGTCTACCGGAGACTTTGCTTTGTAATTCAAAACCAAGAAATGGAACAATTAAAATACATATAATATATACGTATAATATAACAATAATACCTGCGCAAAAACCATCACGGGTGAGACCATCCGGAGGTATTATATTCGAATGAGAGGATGGCTTTACACTTGCACAAGTCTCCATTCTTAGTCAAGCAGAATATTTTATTGCACTGAAACTGTCCGCTCATAACATCTTCATAATAATAATCTACTTCTATCTATCACCGGACTCAACATACTATTCTAAACTCGAAGAGGAATACCAATACGCCGCCAAGTATCCAATATATAGTTCTTATGCGAGATGCAAATGCATGGAGAGGAGAACAAAACACACTAATTACACACATATTACAATTACTGGATACGAGCGTAAAAGTAAAAACAACCGGGTCAACGCTCAAGGCAAGGTTCTTTTAAGACTTGCAGAAAAATGAAAAAAAAATAATATGAAAATTGGAAACGGCACGATAGAGGAATACTATCTCGGAGAAATCACTTACATTAGCAATAACGGGGAAATGCGAGGTATCAGCGTAATTGATTCCTCATTCGTCACAATTTCGAATTCTCACAGAATTGAGACTTGGAGATTTTGCGCAATCCTCACAAAAGCCTAGAGACGAAATCTTCATACCGAAGCAGACACGTCAATTGAAGTGTACAGTTAACCGAAATGTGCAACTGCCCCCCGTTACTGCAGTCACAGCAATTGACGCTGAGGCCTTACAAAGCGCAGTCCACAGCGCCTGTGAAGAATTTTAGCTTGGACTGTGGACTCGACCATAATACACACCGGTTCAAATGTGAATGCGTTACCTTGAAATTTGAGAAACTACGTTTACTACACCAGTTCCGGAGAGTTACGATGGATAAGTCGGATTAACAAAATGTAGCTCTTCAAGCATACTTGTCAGCCAAATCAGCGTACAACATAGCATGCATAGCGAAGATCTATAAATCAAATAAAAAAGGGAGTCAGCCTTTTTTATTCAAGTAATCCATCGCTGTTCTGGCGAGCTGTAAAATCAGGCCGGAAAAATAATTCTAGAAGGAGAAGCTCAATCCCTCAAGAGGAATGGCGCAAACACTTTAAGGATGTCTTCGATCCTACTAACCAACGATGTTTTGATCTTCCTAAATTCTCTGGCAACGACAAGAAAGATAAAATACTGGATGCATTTATCAACTTCTTGGAGGTGAAGTTAGCAATTAAGAAAATCAAGTCAGCCAAAGCCCCTGGACTTGATCTCATCCCGAACGAAATCTGGAAATTACTGGAGGGCAGTTAGCTTGTTTTTTGAGTTTTCAGTGTGGAAAAAAAGGTTTTTCTCATGTGGGTTTAACCCAGAGATTGGGATGTTAAACAACGCGCATACATCTTACTCCAGTGCAAATTTCAACTTATGTAAATGTTAGTATGAAAAAGGAAACATTTTTGAAAATATTTTTTGGCAATAAATGCGCAATATCTTTGCACAGTTTTGCTTTGTGTTAATCAAGAGAAACATAATTCAAACAACACAACTACAAATAACAAGGCCATTCTTCAATTGAGGGAAATCATTGCATATGGTAACTTACTAGTTTGGTAACTCATATAAGTAACCAACAAGGTGTTACAAAATAGGAAATACGTTGTCTTAATCTCTAGATGCCAGTGGAGAAGCATTGAAAGATTAACCACTGGGCTACAATGTCCCAAAGTCAAGGTCTTTCCATAGATGCTCTCAATTCGCTTTCTACGATTCTTCTATTCAATTCGATGTAAACATTCCTGAATCACCTCCCACAATCATATTTGGTTGTATACAAAACCTTCAGGGTAATTTTTAACATTTCGTTCTTACTGTGGTTACAAACATTTATAGCAAATTAAAAATCTATGAAGCAACATCATTTTAGGTAGATTATTTTATTCTTTTTCTAAAACTATTTTGCGAAATTATGTTTTCGGAACTATTTTTTGTACCTTAACATTATTCCTTATTTAATTTTTTGTACTTTATTTTCGGAACTCTTTTTTTGAGTATAGCCGTTATATTCACACATTATATACCCGATAATTTTTCATATTTATTTTTTGAAGCCTTTGGTGACTCTTGATTTCTGTGGACCAGAAGACAGGCAAAAAAGCTCTTCCCACACCAACTTCTAACAAAAAAAAATACTCAAATTCGACTCGAAAAGAAAAAAATAAACTTGAAGTAATCACAAACATTTTATATTCAAAACATAATTCCAATCTACAAAACAAGACAAATAATTTCATGGGTGTTATTAATTTGCGCCCCTGCGCCCATAAAAAATTGCCGACCTCCGTTGAAAGAGACTAGTAGGGGCGCAACAGGGGCGTGGTAGGGGCGCAACAGGTGCGCAGGAGGGGCGCAACAGGTGCGAAAGAGGGGCGCGGTAGGGGCACAACAGGTGCGCAAGAGGGGCACGGTAGGGGCGCAACAGGTGCGCAGAAGGGGCGCGTAAGGTGCGCAAGAGGGGCGCGGTAGGGGCACAACAGGAGCGCAGGAGGGGCGCGGAAGGGGCGCAAGAGGTGCGCAGTAGGGGCGCGGAAGGGGCTATACTATGGCAAGGTTTGGGTTGGCTGTTTTGGTCTGGTTGATAGACCCTCATGCCCCTTCCGCGCCCTTCCTGCGCACCTGTTGCGCCCCTCTTGCGCCCCTCCTGCGCCCCTCTTGCGCCCTTCCTGCGCCCCTACCGCGCCCCTCTTGCGCCCCTCATGCGCACCAGTTGCGCCCCTACTAGTCTCTTTCAACGGAGGTCGGCAAATTTTTAGGGGCGCAGGGGCGCAAATTAGCTAGATTTGGGGCGCAAATTAGTAACACCCTAATTTCATTACTTTTCATAAAACGAGAATAATGAGTGCTTAAGGTGACGTGGGATAGGATGCTTAAATTTAGAAATGACAATGCGATCCGACCCTTCCGACACGGTCGGATATTTCTCGGATCGGATTGACACCTATTTTAATCAGATGAATAGGTGTCTATAGGCCAATTTTTAGCGGATTAATCGATACATTTGCTCGGATATCCAAAGGTTCATGGAAACGTATTTATTTCTAATAAATAAAATGAGTACTCATTTAGAAATAAATACGTTTCCGTGAACCTTGGGATATCCCAGCGAAAATCGCTCGGACCTAATCTGTCGGATTAAAGTATTATTTAGTTTTTGCATATCATTGAACGAAACCATGAAACAACTTTAAACCTTTGAAACTTTGTTTTCAACTTCATTTTTGAATAATATTTGTCAATCAGTGCTCAATGTTAAAACTTGCTTTAAGGAAGCACTATGGTTGTAATACAATATAATCATAGTAAGTAATCATATATTTTCAATATAAATATCATTACCCACGATAAAAAAATCAATCATTACCGGATACAAGTGGTAGACTTTTATGTAAATTGGTAAGTAATCCACGTGCAATTCAGTAATATACCCTGCAAATAAACAACTATAATTAAATTGCTTATTATCAAATTTACTCAGCTTCTGCAGTTTTCAAATTTATTACATTATATAGAATTTAGCACTTTGCTCTCAGCTCGGTGTTAGTTAGGTTTGCGACATACATTTTGAATAAATTAAAACGATTTGTCGTGCAGATACTGCACAATCTCGTTTTGCTCACATGCACAGAAATTTGTACATTTCTCGAAATTGATTTTGAGATGAACTCACATTAGTTTGCACGTTCTGTCAATAACATCCTGATGCCTGTCGAAGAAGCCTCTCGTTAGCGCACGCAAGGGTTGAGTGTACAGAAATACTTATCTCTGAACCAAACTCTACAATGACCTTACGTTGTGACTTGCATTTGCATTAGTAGCAAATTCTAAATAGTGCAATGACTTAGCAGATGATCGTATGTCAAACGCCTAAGAATTATTGACTCTTTTATATATATAGGGTCATTGCATTGACTGTTTGGAAATTAATTTCTAATTCTATATAAACCGTCTTCAACATATCTGATCAGACGTACTTCTGCACCATTAATTATACAACTATGTCATGAAGCGTCTATGATTGGGTCCTTGCTTTAGGCCGAATAGCATATACTCAACACAAAAAAAAAACATCGTCTAACAAAACTAAGCATCAACATCAATGATCTCCACAAATTGCAAAAATTAGTATGCACTACTTATCGTAGATTTTTTTAAGTTTTTAGTCAATGAATGCAATTAGTAAAAGGGTATGTCACTTATAACATCAAGTACAAATCAAATAGTGTATTACTTCTTTGTTCCTAAATAACACTCTCCCACACCAATTGATTAGAAGGTGAGTGAAAGTGGAAGTAGGTTTGTTCTTTGACGGCATGTCGGTGCAGTTGAATTCCTTTTCCATTGTTTTAAATTCTGTTTCCATGGTTACCTACTATTGCTTTCACCCTCACTTGATATCCAGGAATTTGTATTAGCAAACTCACCTTCTCAAGTGGAGCACATTCAACTTTCTCTTGCAGGAGTGTTAGGGTGACGTTGATTTTCTTTCTGCGAGAATGACAAGTTAAAAGTAAATAGAGCTTTCGCAGCTGTCGCTCTATGATAAACGTTATACTTAGTTTCTGTGTGTGTGTATTTGACGAGTTATAATTTACTGGAAGTTTTAGGGTGCTAGTGTCTGGTTCGTGAACTGCATTTCGAGATTTTATTGGTATCACAAAATGGAAGGTAAGAATTGACAAATTACTTCTCTAAAGCCAATTCCAAAGACTTATGCCGATGTTTTTTTTTCTGGATATTCGCAAATTTTTTCATTCATTATGAAGTGAACTAACGCCCTTACGTACTATTAAAGTAAAATGTATAGGTCCTATATTATTGCGTATATGCTGAATTAAACATATATTTATACTATCATATTGATCACTTATTTTGAAGTCAATGAAAGAGAATTAGTTTTTGAATCAGACAAACGCTTGCCTAACTTAAACATTTTAATTTCAACAAGAGACGTTTTAAATAAATAAAGTATTTATTTATCTATTAATTTATCAACAGAACAACAAATTAGCCTTAGTCGATGTATTGTAATGGTAAAGCTTATTGGACAACAATACAAAACCAAAATATCTTTCACTAAATTATAGAATCTTAACTAGAAAATTTAATTTGAATTTTGAACGTTTTGCTAAATTGGAAAGAAAGCGTACCCTTATATACGCTGACCTAGTTTTCCATTGCTTCTTCATGTTCATTATATGTAAGAATAAAACAAAAACTTGTGCAAACACGAGTGGGTCTGGTAAACAAATAAGCATATTTTAAGGACAGTAATATTAATTCCCTGAATTTATTGGAACGCGTTTATACTATCATTGTAAAGGAAGCCGAACAATTTAAAAGTTCGTAAAATATTTACAAAACATTCCAAAAGTGTGTCATATATTCAACTTTAACGACTGAACAGTTTAATTTTAGCGTTCGACGTCTAGAAAAGGAATTTTTTTTATAAAGCATGAATAGGTCAGAACTACGAAGGGCAGAAGGATTCTAACAAACCAGTTTTTGTTATAACGTGTAAGTTTTTACTAGATTTTATACTGTCGTTAACCAGTGTTCCGGAACTCACATTTGATTTCACGTAATCAGTCGTGATATATAATGTCATGCTTGACTTTCTTCAGGTCTAGCAGATAATATACCGCTCCTTAGAATCGCTAAATTAATGTTGTGTGCTCAATTTATTAGTATTGATCAAAAAATTTAATGCGGTGGTGGTTTGAAAACCTGACATTGACATTTTGAATAGTATTTTTATTGACAAGTTCATAGCGTCACTATTAATTATTTTAATCCTCAACGTACGTTGTATAGCATACATGATAGAGGTACCCTTATACAGTAAAACTTTCACTTCCACTAACTTACTCAGAAATATTAATGAATTCCCTACTCATCGGAAACTCCTTTTCAGTTCCAGCTGTGTTACCTTCAAATTTTCAAAAAAAAAATTTTTTTTTCGAAAAATTGTTGGAAAGTATATTTTTACTGTCCTATAGTGCTTAAAAACTTTTAAAACGTAACATAACATAAGGTAAAAAAGTTGAGAAACGGAGCGACATATTTGCGACTTAATAAGTGAAGGGGTATGTTTTTAATATGTGTTAAAATGAATAGTACATTTGTAATAATGTCCATGATATGTCCAAAATCATAATAACAACATAAAACAAATCGCAAAATTTAATTGTTCACCTAAATATCCATCTCGATTTTCCCAATTCAAGAATACAAATAATAGCACCCTTTACCCTTTTTAAATAATAGCACAGCTATTTTTGGCTTGAAGTATATTTAACCAAGATACATAGCCAGATCATTACACTGATTCACGCTGTTTGAAAGCTTTGAAACTGATTATCGAATAACAACAAATACAGTTGAAATAAACCGTGGTAAAACGGTCAACCAGTAGCGGAAGTAGGCCAGTTTAAATTGTACAAGGCGTTCTAGGTCATAAGGATGATCATTACTTTTTGTTTCATA
>VYYI01003066.1:0-13090 GCA_021029175.1 Bilobella aurantiaca | reverse complement strand
TTTAGTTGCTATTTGGCTATAGTAAACCTCGGGTACAGTAAACGGTGTTAGCGTTCCCCTTCAGATTTACAATAACCGAGTTGCACTGTAATCAATAAACAAACTAAAAAAAATATTGGAAAGAAACGAACACGTAATTATTATGGAAAGAATAATATTACGCTACGCTAAAATCAACTTACGACGTTAAGTACCCCCTCCCCAAGAATTTGATACACGTCAAGGGGCCCTTCAACTTGTCCTATGCGCCTCACGACCTCCTGGGCAGACTCCACTATAGATGCTTCAAGTAAAGGGTCACTTCGACGTAACATGGAGCTGAAGAGTTTCCGTTGAAGGGCCCACTCTGGCCCGTTTTTGAAGGGCATGGGCCTAAATTCGAAGAAACTGCCCAGGACGTTGAAGCCAGGGGGCCTTGACGAGAAGTTGTTGCCATTGCCATCAGTGACATAGGCCTCCCGAATGCGGTCATAGCTACTGAGCACATAGTATCGTCGCCCGACAATGGTGACAGTGTAGATGTCACCGAACTTCTGTGCCCAGAGGTCAAAGAGGTCATAGGGCATTGACCCCAGGAAGTTGGGCAAGTACCCCAACCAAGGGACCCCCCGTGGCCCCGGAGGGTAACGGGGACGATTGAGGGCAATTACGCCTAGGCTAATTAGCAGTACAATAGCTAAAACTACGAATAGTAAAATCATGTTTTGAGAACAAGAGTGAGGAACTGCACAAATTGAATTTAATTAAAGTTATGCTTTAGTTTAGTTTAATTAATCTAATTAACTAACTAATTAAAGTAGAGGAGTGAGACTCTAGAACTGAAAAAATGAAGTGATTTGTTAAGAATGTGATTAGACTGTTTGCTTTTTTCCTTTTTGTACAAAAGCAACTCTCAAGGGTTCAATAGTCGTTTTTTCCAGATAAGGAAGTTAAGGAGACGTATATGCATTTCCCACTTGTGGAATCTATATACAGAGGCTTTCAAAAATAGTTATGAAAGTTTTCCTCCCCTTTATTTTTTGGTTTTGTGACATTTCTGACGCTTTTTGTACATTTCAAAACACCACTTCATGTAAACTGAACAAAGCATACATTAACATGATGATCATACCCCCGAAAAGAAAGTAATTTTTTTAAAAGAACCTATTTTATTTTAATTTTTATCAAAAAATTTAAATTTGTAAGTTTTAAATTTTTAAAAGAAATTAAAATCTGAAAATTTGAAATAATTTTTTTACAACTCTTTTTCTTTGCAATTTGTATTTTTTTTTGTATTTGTGTTTTTGTATTTGTATTTTGTATAGCTTATGGTCTGTACAATGCAATTTCAGCAGAAATCGAAAAAGTCTCATATGTATCGAGTGCTTGCATGAATTCAAAATTTTCTAAAAAAGTTCCGTGAAAACCTAAAAAGACAGATATTAAGCCTCATAAGGATTTCCGGGATTCGAAAAAAAAATTGATTTTTTTAAAAAAAGAATTGTTTTTTTTGGAATTCGAAAAAGTTTACTTTCATGGCCTTTGTTGTAACAAATACAACTTAAATGAAGATTCCGACTTGTCACGCACGCTTCCGTTTTTATTATGAATCATTCCTCTGTAACTTGCACTTTTCTCGTTACTAACCTTCTTCTAATCACACACGTTACAATAAAAATCAATATAAATACTACTCCAACTAGGACAACGGCTAAGTAAAGGTAGAAGTTGCTATCTTCTACTTTTGGCCTAATTATCCTACTATCGAAATATCGCGGAACTATAACGCCCAGTGCATCCAGGATCGTTGCAGCTATATCCATGTTTCCAACTTCCTCAAATGCAAACTCGTATTTTGAAATTCCCGGCCCTGTCATTCCCCATAGAACGTGCCTCTCGACACTAGATTGTCTACCGTGCGATTTGTTGAGTCCGCCATGGTCGGCAGTAAGGAACATAAGCGTAGTTGCTGCAAGGCCGATATCCCGAATACTATCAATTATCCTTCCGATATGTCTATCTGTTTTTGCATACTGGGCATAATATTCCGCTGAATCGTAGCCATGCCTATGCCCCGCATTGTCTACGTCATCAAACTGTATAAAAACGAATTTTGTCATGTTTTTCAGGTTTGGAAGAAAGGTGTTTGTGATATATTGCACTAGGTCGTCATCCTTAGCTGAATATTTGTAGACGGGTAGAGACGCCTCGATGAGTCCTGTATTAATAGGGGTCCAAGAGACAAGCGACGCTGTTTGTACGCTCGGTAGTCTACTGTGTAAGAAGTAGAAAATTGTAGGGAAATCCGACGTTTCAGAGTAGAGGTCGTGTAGAGTCTTTGTGTAAGTGCTACCATGCTTCTCGGGAGACACACCAGTGAACAGTGAGCCCCAGTTTTGGGCAGAGCTGGTAGGGTTCTGGGCAAGAGCATGATTACAGAATGCTCCGGAATGGAGAAATGAAACGATATTTGGCGTAAGTGAGGCATTGTGCGCACTTCCGGCGCCATCTATCCCGATAACAATCACACGCTCCACTGCGCATGCCACTGTTGATGACAACAATTTGCATTATGTCAAATAAATAGAAAGTAGATAAGTTATGTTAGATAAAACATTTTTTTAAAACTAAATTGCTTTATAATATATACAGTGGACCTCAATTAAAGTACACCTGAAGCGGAAGGCTCGACCCGTTTGTCTTAACGGAGGTTTACCTTATCCCGATAATGTATAATGTAGAATTCCTATATACAAGGCACTTTGCCTAAATACTAGTTTATTTTAAGCAAGGATTTATTAGCCGAGCCGCGGTTGTCTTAACCGAGGTTTACTGTATATCTAATGAGTTAAGCTTATAGGATTGATAGTAGTTTAATTAGTAGTAAACAAACACTTGTTTAATAATTGATCGAGTGATCTAAGTTCTTGAAATTGATTGATTGAGTGATTGACTGTACCTCTTTACTTACCCGAGGAGAATTTGAAAAATAGAGCAAAATATAAAGCGTTTGTTAATGCCGTCATGGGTGCTTAGGCCGTTATGCCACTAAGGCACGCAAATATTGCTTAAGTGTAGTATAATGTTTGGAAGTACAATAATTGATTGAGTGCACTATGTCCTTATCTCCGTTATTTAATAGTAGTCCAGGTATTTTGTTACACTGCTACCGCAACTGATTGTGCTTGAGAATTTCAAAGTAAAAAAAAATTTAAAGTACGTTTGGGTTTAGTATAGTCTACAATTGTAATGTTAATTGTAAAAAATTTTTGTTGCATCAAATTCTAATAATGTAATAACAGATATTCCTACGCATTAGTTTAAGTCAAGGTTGACATGGAAATTTCAAGGAATCAATACTGATTAGCATGAAATGACAAGTATGAAAACGAATTAAATCAATTGGCCGTAATATGTGCAAAATTGCGGAATTGTGGTGTAAATAAGTGAAATACAACGTCTGGCATTATTTCAAATGCATGATTAGGAATAAATTGACTTTGACAGGTGCCACTGAGATAACATGAGAATTCCAAATTTCTGATTTTTTTTCGAAGTTCAGTCCAAACCGAAAATGAACTAGTTACCAATGCAAGGTAAAAAAAATTTGACATAATTTCCCAAATATTGCTCATTTATTTGCTGATCATATATATAAAAGGGCTATTTTTATGGCCGTACCTTCCTATGTAAGGGCGGTCGCACAAAAGGTTACTTATATTTTATTCAGCAATGGAGATGTTAATTGTCTTTTTAAAATAATTAAATTTCTAGTTAGTGAAAAATTTAAAAAACTTCTTGGTTCCTAAATATGCGATGTAAAGAGAACAAAGGTACAACCCTCTGTCCTAGGAGGGGCTTTTTTTTGCTGTCGTAAAAACGTTATACTATTGCAGTAAACAGCTAGGCTTCTCGCTTGACAGCATTGTATACTGCAAAAATTGAAGTAGTTATGTGCATAGTTATGCTATTGAACATAGTTTTAAGGGTCTCGATTTGGCTAGCTTGCTTATTAAGTAGCGGAAGCGGAACGAAAGCTACTTTATGTTTTCCTTTATCCGTCTGTCTGTACGTCGGTGTAGAATTTATATCTCAAGAATTACTCAACATATCTCAAAGCGGTTTTTCAAAATAAGGACCTTAAAACTCGAGCCAGTTGAAGTTTACTTTAGTTTTATCGGAAGGTTGGAGGTCAAAGGTCAAGGTCAAAACATCGTTCTATGACAACGTCAAAAATGGTCCCTACGAGACACTTCTCTGTAAAATTATTTTTAAAATTAACTAAAATATTAAATATTCGTGCTTTTTGTACCAGTAAATTAGTTTTCGTTTTCGTTAAAATTAAAGTGATGAATCAGTGACACTCGAGACTTGAAGAATTAAAGTGGTGTTTGTTTAGGACGTGAGTGAAGTTTTTTTGTTCACAAAAAAAAATTGTAATCATTTTTCACATAACAAGGGTACTTCTGAACAACAACAAAAAAGCTCAGGTCCAACATACAAAAATACAATAAAACTTTTCAGTCCACCTCTTTTTGGGTCCAAAAATATTGACCACATTTCCGAGCTGAATGCAGCTTTATATTTTTTCATGTGCGGTTCTTTAAGGAGATATTTTTAGTGGAGTAGATAATGTTTACCTACTCCGGTTACCACGCTTTACTAATTCGCGGAAGCGACTTTATAGTATCTCTTTGTATGTCTGTCCGACTACCACGATCGCACAGGAACTACAAAACATATCTCAAATCAATTGTCAGATACGAGATAGGAAATACTTCGGATGTCAAGGCAAGTGCAAGTTTATTTTATGTTTGGGGTCAAATGTCAAAGATTATGAGATGAGACATGAATTAAAAATTATTCATGTAAACGAGACAAACAGCATTTCTACAGAATACTTATATCTGTAGAATATATCTCAGTATCTTAATCCTAGTGTATAGAATATCTATGCTCCAAAACAACGTCCCAAGGTCAAACATTAATTTGTACTAAATAAAACTTAGAAGCGTTCCGATGATTCCATTGGTCCCACAAAATAACCCTTTGACCCAAAAATGACACTTCGAGGTCAAATATTGTTTTGTAAAACGCCTGATCAAAGGACAGATTTTTTTTATTCTAAAGTTCAATAACTAAATTTTTCTTTGTAATTCAAACTTCCTACTTACGCTACTTGAGTGTACCGTTTTCCAACGGCCTATTTGACAATCTTCTTACTTGTGACTTGTGTAGCGTAGTTTTGTATATACTCTAATAATTTATATAATACAAATTTGTAATATTACAATTATGTACAACAAATTAAGCCATCAATTAAATCAAGTGCCTAACAGATATAGCCCCTTTAAAAAAAATGCCGACTCTAAAGTAACAGAACTAGAATCATAACTTAAGAAAATATAATAAAGAAAACTAAGCATGCAAATAAATATACCATAAAAACAAAAGCCACAACATGATGATTCACTTTAAACGGCTCAATAACTTTGCTATCAAAGTACTTTGGTACTTTGACTCCCAACGCTTTAAGTGTTGTAGCAGCTATATCCATATTTGAAATTTCATTCGTACTAAATTCATGTGCAGAAATTCCCGGCCCTACCATTCCTAGCAGTACATGCGTTTCTTCAAAGGAATTCCCTCCGTGTCGTCGTATCCACTCCGCCCCCATGATCCGATGTAAGGAATATAAGCGACGTGGAAAGAAGACCGTGTTCTCCAATCGCTTGCATGATTTCCCCAAAATATTTATCTGCTTTTGCGTACTCCGTGTAATACTCCTTGGACTTGAATCCATGGTCATGCCCAGCAATGTCAACTTCATTGAGCAAGATGAATAGGAACTTTGTTAAGTTTCCATGTGTCGGTTATATAGACTTTTGTTACATATCGCACTAATTCAGCGTCTTTGGCGTGGTATTTGAGCACTGGTAAGGAGTTTTCGACCAATCCGGTGTTAATCGCTTCCCAACCTACGATTGACGCCGTTTGCACCGCTGGAACGGCGCGGTGAATAATTTTGAACAGTGAGGGGTACCTTGAGGACTTTGCATACGGTTCCGATTCAATTCTAGTGTAGGTTAGGCCATGTTTTGTGGGAACTACTCCCGTTAATACGGACCCCCAATTTTCTGCTGAATTTGGAGCATATTGAACACGAGCATGATTGCAAAAGGCACCGGAGTGGAGGAATGACACGATATTCGGAGTAAGTGAGGCATTGTGAATACTCCCAGCTCCATCTATTCCAATTAGTATTACACGCTCAATGTCTCCTGTGAATTTTGAAAAGTATGTGAGTAACAAAGGTATTGAGTTTATATTGCCAAACCAGCCCGTTCTAGGACAGGAAGATTTTAGTAATTATCTCCGGAAACTCCTGTCCTACGACGGGCTTGTTTGGATAGTCTTGTGTTGCAGTATTAGTTTTTAGTATTAATTTTATTACTAACATTATAGTAGACCTCTTTTGCCTTTTTTTTGTATTTATTTAAGTTTTTAATGTTCTACAGACGGAAATTTTACAAATAATATTTAAGGCCCAACTATGTCAGCATGGGTTTACGAGTAGATGATGAAGTTCTTAAGTACAATTGCGGTTGCTAGGCATGCACCCATAGAGCTTCCAATTAGCTGATCGAAAACTACGGTTCTAGAAACACGACGATACCGATAATACCGACGATACCAAATTTAGCAATTTCACTTTGAAAAATTTAAGTTAAGGTAAACCGCAAAAAAGATTTGAGGAAATGTGCTTTAATTGTTCTCCTTAAGGCAAGGTGTGTACATGAATATGCCTTAAGTGCTTCTTCAAAAAAAGAGAACGAAATAAAATATAAATACAATAATAAAAGTTACAAACTTTACAATTGGCTTTTATAATTTAATACTACGAAAATAACATAATAATACTGAACGCTGTGTTAACAGTATTATTTTCCTTAAAATTGCGCTTAAAACTTACATATCATTTGCGGCTACAAAATTTGGCAAAAATTATAGTAGAAAATTAAGCAAACACTAATCCATATTTGATTGATATCACCCTTCTCACCTTGAACTAGTAGTAATTTGTACAAATATAACTGAACTATGACTTTTGTTTGTATATGGAACATGTGTGACAATTTTGTGATATATGAGTTTCTGAAGGAGTGTTAAAATTAACGCTCAAATTCACAACTGAAGTTGCATATAGAGCTAAATCTAAACAACGAACATGAATTCATTGAGTTTAACAAGACGCTTAACCAATTTACGTCTTTAACATCATCCAGATGAATGCATCTGCATGCTTGACAAAAACAACCTACTTTCACAATTGATTCACAAAAAAAGACTCGTAGAGCGCGCTTGAGCCAAGCTAATTAGATAAATGATAAGTTTATCATGAAAACTATAGCAAATTTTGCCAACTTGTACAGACTCATTTCAAAGGTTGCTTTTTGATAACATAATTTAATTCCCTTGTAAATTTTTCGACAAGAATCATATGATTTTTGTTATATGTCCTATATTATTGAATCTAATAAATTTTAAATATGGAGCTAGAATGTTGTTTATGTTCTGAGCAAATCGAGGTTAGTCTAGTTAGTCGAGGTAATTTTATAACAACTACCCTCTTCGAGCTAACTGTTTAAATCACTAGTAGCAAGTAATTGTTATGGTCTTACTTTAGCTACAAATTCATTTGTAGCTAAATATTTGTAGCTAGGCTAATTAAGTTTACTTAATTAGTAGGGTTAGTTAACAGTCAACTAACCCTTCATATGTTCAAACAACAATACTAAAAACACTCTTCAATCACGGCACAACGTTTGTTTGAGCGGTGATTTTGGTTTGTTCTGCTCAATCCATCTTTAACCTCAAATCGAGTACTTAAGTAGATCATCCAACTTTGCCTAAATGTAAAAGTAAACTTCATCAGCAAATAAAAAATATAATGAACTGGTTTGATTTAAAGCTGAAACGAACCTAATCATCGGTTACCAACATCGGCTGAGTCAAATTAGTTTTTTACATTTGGAATCTCTTGATATTTTGCTTGATATTTGCTTGTATCTCATTCTTGATATGAGACAACTCAATTTTTTCACTCGTTATATTTGTTGCTAAACAATCATATTATTGAGCGTTAAGCCAAATACTGAAACTGCCGGTTACATTTTTTTTCGTGAAATTGTTAATATTTCTTAGAATATTTTTTTGGGGAACTTTTTTCTTTCATGTGGTTTCTCTGACGTGAGAACATATCCAAAGTTGCATAATGTCAATTCTATCCCGAAATGCAATTCTAATTAGTTAATTGTAACTAACAATTAAAAAATTTTTTAATTACAAATGAATTTTGAAAATTGTGTCTGATAAATTAATCATGCGATGAACCTGAAACCTCAAAATTGCTTAAAAGCGATTCCTAATCAGAAACACGAACCTAAAGTAGACTTTTTCATCATTAATAAAAGCGATTCCTAATAAGTTAATTGCAATTAAGATTTAAGAGTTACTTTTGTAAATATAGTTAACGTGTAGTCGGCATTCTTAGAAACGATGTAGGTAAAATTACACCAAAATACCTAAAATCGATTTCAGACGGTGTGGTTCTCCTGTCCTAAGGTTGTAGTTGTTACCTAGTTTTTTGTATGAAACGGTTAAAGTACTTATTTGCATGTTCCATTACTATTGTGTATCTAAAATCGCTGAAAAACGCTAAAAGCAATAATTCAAATCTTAACCCGTTATTTTATGATTGATGCAAGACCCCTATAGGGCAACCGGGTATACAACTTCTGAAACGCAATTTTGCTATACAGCCTGCAAGGAATTAAGAGTAAAGCCATACCTATATATCCGTTATGGTTCAAAATAAAACGATGAAATATTGAACAAACTTATAGAAAATAGTCTAGTAATCTTTGCAAAGCTTGTAGAGTCTTTACAGAGCGTAGTAGATCCCCTTTATTAAATGCTATCAAATTTTTGTTGGTCGAATTAAGGAAGTCATCGGAGATTGTAACAAAGTGATGTTTCAATTTTAGTTTAAAAGCAGTAGATGCTTGCTAAAGAAATTATATATTAATACAGAATCGCTTAATTATTATCCTTCAAGACCTTCAATCATGCCATAACGCTGTTCATCATTTTATAAATAAATGTACACCCGTGGTTGACTATTCATGGCTACAAATACGTGGCAGTATAATTTTTTTTGTACGGTTGTAATAAATTTTACGATGCAAAAATGGATTTACTGCAGAAAAGTGTATGATTTAGTGACTTGTAACATTATAGCTTATTAATTCTGTTGAAGTTCTTGTAGTATTTAGAGCGTCAAGCGCTGGGTTTTCAAATCCAACATGTGGCATGAGGTTGACACGAATTTTATATAAACGTTTTCGACTATGGCAGGACTATAATCATAATCATGACATGAGTTTACCAGGAAAACGCTAAAGCCGGACATGTTTGTGTTCAGTCAACATTTGTTTGTCAGGTTGCCCCTTTCGGTTCATATTAGCCTTTATTAGAAAGACAGTTTAACTTAAAAAGGATGATAGCAAACTTTATTTAATAAGATTACTTACATCTTCTGCAAGCTTGAGTAAGCGACGCATTGTACCAGAATTACTGGCCAACTGGAACAGGAATCCTTTGGTGTTGTTTAGTAGAATAATCGGTTCATCGAATTCCTAGAAGATTTTCTTATACTGATTTTAGTAGAATTCAACCATTAGCCAAAACACAATATTAATAACATTTGCATAACTAACAATTATTTCGCCGTTATCGAGCACGAGTATTCGATCGGAGTCCATCACTGTATCCAAGCGATGGGCAATAGTTAGTATGGTGGATCCATAAAACCTTTCTTTCACAATTTGATGTATCAATTTGTCAGTACTATGTGCAAAGTCTTCAGTCACCTGGCGATGATAAACATCAAAATCGGTCATATAAATTTAAATAAGTTAAACAAAAACTCCTGCGCTCTACTCCAATACTTAAAATATGCCTAAAATCTTGAAACAAAGGTTCATCCATTCATAATTCTTTTTATACAGATGTTTTTAAAATTTGTTTGCATTGCTCAATTTATGATCATGTTCCGGAAATTTCAGAGGTGATACATTTGCTACTGTAAAATATTATCGAGTTTCTAACTAAAATGTTACCATTTTTATAATAACAAATCGTTTCTAGAATTAAAATTCCTATATGCGCTACTGCCTCTAGGGGGTTTCTTTTGAACAGTCTTTTTAGTTTTAAAATTTTGCCGTTTTCGTCAAAAAAAAGTTGACGACGACTCTGCAGTCGTTGCAAATTGTAATCTTGTTTAAATTAGGGCTATTAAATTTAATGATAAATCTTTTTTTTTCAAAACTTTATTTAAGTTCCAACTAGGTTTTTGATGGGTTTGGGGATTTGCAAGCAAATTGTCTACTTATATTTGTTACCTTGTTGACAATGTGGGCGACATATAATGTAGCAGAAGACAAGTAATAATGTTAATCTAGCATTCACCTATGTAAACCTTAAAAATTACGCGGTTTAACTTACAATGGTTTCTAGAACTGCCGAGGGATGTGAAGTGGCATCAAATAAATTAACTTGTTTCAGCACCTGCATAAGTTCACTATCGGAATACTCAGACATAGGATCTAGGTTACTTCGAATCGTTCCTTCGAATAGAATAGAATTTTGTGGAATAATTCCAATAGATGATCTGAGGTAATGGAGTCCAACCCTGAGCGTGCTGATGTTGTCTATATGAATTTGCCCTGCACTTGGCTCAATAATTCGAAATAAGCAAGATATTAAGCTGCTTTTTCCCGCCTCAGTCCTTCCAACGATTCCAATCTAAATGAATTGAGAAGCATCATATATTAGATATTCAATATTAGACATTAGTTAATTCCTTAAATTAGAACCTTTTCTCCATGCCTAATATTGATCGATATATTTCGTAGAATGGGTGGATTGAAACCGTATTTAACAAATACGTTGTCAAATCTGACTTGCCCGTGACTGGGCCAGTTCGGTGGTGGACGGTTTTCTGAAACGTACAAATGAGGACAAGTCATTCGACCTGTTTTTAAAATAGCTTCCTCTGACTTTTCACAATCTGATGTAAACTATTATTCTCAATAACTTGAGAACTGGAAGGAAACACAGGTTGGAATTGAATGAAGGGGGTACACTTTCAAATCTGTGCCAAAAACCCCTCCTACATTCTACTTCTAGGCAATTTGCTTAAACCGAGTCTTGTTATATAAGAGGAGTAGAATGGAAGGGGGTAGTTTGGCGCAACAATATCTTCTATCTAAAACAAAAAGTGTTCCCCCTTCATTCAATTCCAACCGGAAACACATGAACGATGAGAACTTACAACAATAACTCTAATTTCACCTTTAATAATTTTCTAATGACTTTATAATCCTTTTATAATTTTGACTAAATATAAACGATTATTCCTTGAGCATCTACATGTTGATAGTGGTGAGCCTACATCAAATAAACTTGATTGATTGATTGATTGATGTAAACTATTATGAAGCAAGGACAGGAAAGCATAAGGAATACAGTTAGAAATTGTTGTCTAGCGCAGTGGTTAATACTGCCGACCTTACTTTTTGCCTTTCCACAGTTAGTAAACAATTTGTTCTAGTATTTGCCTGTTTTTATAGCTGTACATCTCCCTATCTCGCTCTCTGTGCGTGGTGGTTGCACAAAAACTCCCTTCCACCTCCACCCAATCCCATCCCTGCTCCTCGCCCAGCTCCATAAATAGGCATTAAGAAAACATTTTTTTTAAATAAATACGACCTTAATCCTTTGTTCTTATATTCAACCTGAGTGACCGGTTTTCATTTAGCAACCATTCCCAAACCAAAAAAAACAGGTTCTCGGGCTTCCGCTAGTCAATAATAAAACTAGCTGTTGTAGTATAACACATAAAATACTTTTTTTTCAGTGTTTTGCATCAAATTTGTGGAATAATAATGCAAATGGTATATTTACCTGATACGATGAGTAATGCCTCCGGGGCCATTTGAGTATATTCTAGTATACGCTCTACTGAGATCATTTGAGTGTCGAGGTCGGACAACCTACTAGAGCCATAGGGATAGCTATTCAGAATAGAAAGTGCAGATGTAATTGCGAGAGCTGCAATTCCGCTACCTAAAGTGCCAAAAATATGCCGCCAATTTTTGTGAGCCTTATTTTGAAATGAATTATAGACACACATTTTGATTTCCTATCTTACCAACAGGTGCTAATGAGAATACGAGAACGACAATTGCAAAGTACGCACACGAAACTAGGCCTAAGAATGACCCATTCCAGCGAACTACCGCCTGCGACAGATAGTATGTTGCAGTATGTTGGTCCAATAGAAGCCGAAATTTTGTATATAAAACTTGCTCTTTTCCATATGCTCTAATTGTAGCAATTCCTTGAAATGTGGTGCTCAAGTGTGCAAAAACCGGACTACGAACTAATTAGGTCATGAAGCATGCACTAATTATTTGATTTATTTATACCTCTCCTTTAGGCTCACGCCCATGGAAAGGATTTCTTAGACATTCATTTTGAGTACAATTATTGAAACTAAATTAATGGAGTTCAAATTTGTATAATTAACAAAATAATATTTAGAAAACACTATTGTGTATAAATTGTTGTCATTTAACTGTTTAAACATTTTCTAATTTTTTGCAGTACAAGCAAATCTTTTTTTCGCACTGGCTTCTTTGCCTCCAGACGCGATATGTTTGCAAAGTTTTTATCGAGAAATTGCTCATTAATTTCACCAAATATAGCCTTCAATTTTTTTTTAATTCTGCAATTTCTTCAGGGCTATGTGTGAGGGGAGATGTTTCTGTTGCCAAAGATTTTGGAACTTCTGAATGTGAGGGATAAGCAATTGCAATTTTCTTCCGATGTTTTACTCTTCTCTTTTTGGGCTTTTGCCCTTCAGAACCAGGAATATCATTCTCATGTTGTGTGTTTGTGCATTCTTCATCAGGAATTTTTGAACCAGAATGTAGGGCAAGGTTGGACTTGATTTCTTTTGACATGGGACTTGGAGATGTGATGCAAT
>VYYI01003065.1:0-13093 GCA_021029175.1 Bilobella aurantiaca | reverse complement strand
TGTGTGTGTGTGTGTGTGTGTGTGTGTGTGTGTGTGTATGTGTGCCTGTGGACTCCCTGATCATTTTGGGTGGGCATCTGAGCCGAATATCTGTGGGAGCTCGGCGCATGATTTTATATTTGTGAGGGAAGAATGCGGATGCAATTTTTGAAATATTTCATCCCAGGATGAGAATAAGGGCTATTATTATGCCGCTGCACGCACTACGCCGGCTTATTTGAAAATACAGAGGAAGCGGCGGGGCGGCGTCCAGATGCATGTGGTAGTAGTAAGTAGCACTCGTCGTCGTTGTACTATAGTAGTATCAATCTCGTCCAGGCCGTGTTGCCCCGGAAATTGTGGCGTGAGGGGAGGGGTGTCCCAAGACAGTAATGGTGTAATAGTAATAATGTATGGGAAGTGGCGTGTAACTAGTTGACGCGTCCGGGAGATTTCTGGTGTTGGGAGAACGTTATTCTCCTGAAATATATCGGCATTGCGGCTGTCCCCTTCCTTCCACACACACACACACACAGACACACAAATACAAACTCACAGCTTCCCGCCCCATCCACCACTACCCTGCATACGTGGCAGACCTGGAGAGTCGATCATCATAAAAAAGATTCAATTTTAGATTGTGATTTTACGACGAGTGCAAGAAGACTTTTAAAACGTTGTTGTGTGGCGGGTAGGAGCTTGTATATGTACGGCTGTGTACGTGTGTCTGCTCTTATGTGCGCATTTATCCGGTTGTGGATGATGTGACTTGAGATGAGATGTTTACGTTTATATGCTCATGAAGAGACGGACAGAGATGAGCCGTTTGGAGCGGGACGAGCGGGTCTTACTCCTGGTAAACTCATTCCAATAGGAGGGGTTCGAATGCCTGATTCTCGAGAGTTTTTCAAAGTTCCGCTCTTGCTCATTCACACACACACACGCACAGACACTATACAAGTATTTACTCCGACTCCTCCTGAGCATGAGTTAATTGGTTCATATTTCCTGTTCATGTGTGTTTGTGTGTGTGTGTGTGTGTGTGCAAAAAGTTTTGGCGAAATGAAATGGGGTGGTCCTTGATGGTGGATCTCTTCTTGTTGGAGGATATGAAAAGATGTGGGTTGGATGCTGGTCCGTGGGACCGGTAATGAGATGGTGTCACTACAGTGACTGTGGTAGTAATGGTGGCAGTAGTGCCAGTAGTGCCGACGTCGAAGTGGCACATAGAAAGATGGGGAAGTAAGCTCTTTAATTAAGACTCCGATAGCGGGTTAATGGGTGGCGAGAAGGGAGAGGGAACATTAATCTACGTCGTCACTCATTTCCGCCTGTGATGAAGCCAGAGCTCTCTAGCTATATAGGGCAACAATCCCTTGAGTATTTTTTTGGAAAACTTGTCGGGGACTTCTCTCACTTCCCCTCCTCCTTCCCTACTTCCAGGAGTGGTCCACTGTGAGTGATCCTGAGGATGATGATCATGCTGATGTGTCATGGAACTAATCGAACTTTTCCCATGTACAACTCCACTGGCTGACGAGTGAGTGAGTGAATGAGTGAGCTTGAAAGGTTTTACTTGTGTCCCTCAATTCTATCTCTCCCTGTCGTACGTACGGAGTACGGACGTATGTGTACGTCTGTGCGTTTGCCGGCCACCTGTTCATGGTTGGGAGTGGATATTATTTTGTGTGCTGCACACTTGGTTTTAGCTTGTTTCTTTTTGTGTGAATTTCCTTCACACGGCTGCTCCACCGATCCCGGGTTAGGCGACGCGGGAAGAAGTGAATTATTTTCAAACATATATTGCAATGCACACATGAAGCTGCTGGCCGCCGCCACCTCCTCCATCCTCTATTTGCCAAACCGAAGAAGTCATGGTCAGGCCATCATATATGGTTGGATACGAAAGGTCATTCTAGTACTACTATAGTATTCATTAGGGGGTAGAATTATTTCTGTGGTTCCGTCGTCAGTAGTAGTAGTAGTGGCCTTCAGCCAGCCTTTGCCTGCGCGGAGGCTGGCTGAAAGTTTTAACTCTGATTTGTGGTGGGTTATTTTCTGAGGTCTGCGAGTCTGGATATGAGATGGATTAGGTAGGAGCCGATATGTGGGAAGGATCATCATGATATGACGTATCATTTGGTTTGGTCACTTTTCCCATGGGTTTCATCTCCTCACCACCGCACCACCACCACCGTGGCAAAGCAACTCGTACTACCATGATGACGGTTGATGTCACACAAGTAATATTTTTGTCCATATCTTTCCACTCGTCCTTGACAGAGTGCAAATAACATGCTCTAGTGAGACGGATAGAGAGAGAGAGAGAGAGAGAGGAACGGACAGAGAGATTGAAATAATACATAGATGGATGCGGCTGTCTGTATGAGTGAGGAGATACCCTGTGGTTAGTCTTGCAGTATTTATGGAAGTAAAACTTGATTGAGGGCACATAAATAAGATTGAGCCAAGCAGTTGGCAAATAATTCAAGGGAAGATAATCAAGTTGGCAATAATACAAGTGGACGGAGAATGGCCTCCATGCGGAGTTGGAAGGGTTTTGGCATTGATTTAAATATTTGAAAATTAAACATTTGCATATGCTTGGTTGTATGGATGGATATTGTTGTTGTTGTTGTTGTTGTCCCTGTTACTTTTGTTCCTGTGGTCAGTGGTGGTGGTGGTGGTTCACTTATTTTGGAGAGGAATACTCCAAGGCTTCCTTCGCATCTTTTTCTCCGCAACTCGATTCTCTGTGTCTCTCCCTCTCATCCTGTCCGTAATATATAGTGCATAAAATAACGTCCGCGAGGAAATATGATTGGGAGTGCACGAAGGTGAAAAAAAAACATTGACCTGAGGGAGTTAACCCTTATAGCCACCAGGGCAGACAGGCAGGCAGAGGAGGGCTGGAATGCAATTTTTAAACGGGCTCAGCTGTAGTCTTATATAGATAATATGTATCTATATACATGCCTCGTCCTGACGTACTAGTAATAATAATGGTGATGTGTGCTCAAGCCAAAGTTGTGGATGGGGCATTTTACTTATTGCTTGTGTTTTTCGTGTGATGCTGTGAGCCCGGTTTGTGTACTAAACGTGTTCTACAGTCCGCCGAGAGATAGGGTGAGAGGGGCGTGTGTGACGTCCGGATGACATTAACTGGTAAGCCTTGTTGATCCTCTACATATGATTAGTGTGAAAAGGAGAGCATTTGAAGGTGAAGAAGGATGGGGATGCGGTATATTATGCTGCAGTGGTGGGTGATTGAGAGAGAGAGAGAGAGAGAGAGAGAGGAAGGGCCATAGGGGTGATTGTTCATGGGTCACTTATTGCAACTCTCCCTGGACGTTGGATATTGGATGTGTGTGTATGTGTGTGTGTGTGTGTGCACTGCAAAAGGGGGTATACATAGAGAACTTGATGCGTAATCAGTCGTCTCATTCTTTCTGTATCTCTCTCAATTTCTCTGATTGACTCCCCCCGTCTGGCTCTCAGTGGGAATATTTATGGTGTGAGATGGGGTTGTTTTTGTTGCTGCTGTTGTTGTGGTTGAGAAAAGTTAAAGATGCATGTACAAGAAGGCTCTCTCTGTGGTGGAGTCAGAACAAGTCTTCTTCTGTCTTTAACTCCAATGAGTTCCACTTAATTGGAGGCCAGAGATGTAATTAAAATCCTCCTGGGCTTGGTCATATCGCTGCTCCAGTGGGATAGTTGGATCCGCAGGGTGTGAGTGAGGAGATTCAAAAGGGAAAATAAGCATTCTTTTCGCAGGAATTGAACTATAAGTGTTCTCACTCCGTGTGAAGTGAAGGTATTGAAAGAACAACATGAAGAATACCGAATACATTTATTACTGCTAGCACGACTACATTTACTGCTGCTACTACTAATACTACTAATAATAATAATAATAATAACGTTGTTCATACAACTGGTCATAGGAATAGCATATGCAGCTGTGTGTGAGCACCTGACAAAGACTTACGACGATAATCATTCAACCTTGTTTTTTTTTCTATTTTTACAGTTGGTGGGATGAATAAATCCCGTACGGGACCTGCCCAGGGTAAGCGCGTCTCACCGCCAACCGTCCCGGGTCTCGTGTCATTCTCCTCCTTCCGTGTGAAGAAACCCCAGCAGCAGCAACAGCAGCAACACCAACCACAACAACAGGCCGGCCAGCAGCCAGGTGGAGGGAGCTCAGGCATTGACCAGCAGCAACTCGCTTCACCATCCTCGGAAGACGGGAACTCACACCTGATCGGGTCCAATTGTAAAGAGAGGCAGAGGTTTTCGGGGAGTAGTCTCGGCTCAGCCGGCTCTAGCTACGCCAGCTCCGCATCGTCCAGCGATAATCGAAGTTCGATCGGGACAGATGATGGAATCCTACCGCCACCCTGCCTTCATCCCGATGTCTACTTGAAAGGTAACTACATGCATACGTATGTATTGAGGCGATAAATCTGAGTGAGTGTGAGAGGAGAGTGGGTGGGGAGGGGTATTGTTGTAGGCTCTGCCCATGGTATCCCCTTTTATGGACAGGCCCCTTTGCCCTCACTCGCCCTCGTACGTGTAATAAGGACAGACAGCTCGCTCTCATTATTTACTTTACGATGATGATGATGATTCCCACGTCGTGTTGGGTTCGGAGCATATGTTGTGTGCTATCTATTATCTATCTATAGATATGCATTTTTTTCTAAATGAGCCTTGACTAATAAGGGCCCACCATTTACCGGGCATTAGTCATATCTATCCGACTCTCACAATCCTATCTCACAGAGACAGACAGTAATGCCTAATATTCATAGTGCATTCCGTGCTCGAAACCCTATGGTTAGTTACTAATAAGTGAGTTTGGTGTAACTGCACCTTTTTTTTCGTGTATGTGTATGTGTATGTGTGTGTGTGTGTGTGTATGTCTGAGTGTGAGTGTGAGAGTAATAGAGTGCACTGACAAACTATATGTGTGTGCGTGAGTCTCCCCCATGCAAGAGCTACAGAGGAGAAGGAGCGGGCAAATGGTAACACTCGTTTTCCACACAAATAAATTTCTGATAAATGAAGAGAGTCAGTTAGCTGGAGGGTGAGCGGGGCCCAACTGTTCTCGACATGGTTGGTTGTGATTAAAAGCCCTGTCCGCTCAAAGTGCCTGTCTATGTGGTGGGATCCAAAGGCGGGGCGCGAGTGTTGGATTGGAAGTGTGGTGGAACTTATTGGATGTCAAAAGGTAATTAGGCTGGGACGGTGGTGAGGGACGGCGGGAGTAGTTGTAGTTGTAGTAGTAGTAACGGTGGAATCTCCAATGGATGGGGTTCGTCATCTCTTCCCTCAACCTGTCAGCAGTGTGAGAGAATGTTGTGGAAATCTGGTTGATAGTAACACTACTAACCACTACTACTTTTTGTATTTGTTTTCAGCATGATGGGAATGATTATGATGATGATGGTGATGGTGATAGTGAGGATTAGGGAAGACCAAATACTGTGGAAGCTAGAAATGTGTTAAGTTGGAGTTCAAATGACATTGATAAACGAGGTCAATTTATCGTTCGGAAAATTCCCTTCTTCTGTCTGTGTTGTAGTAGTAGTAGTAGTAGTTGTTGTTGTTGTTGTTGCTGCTACTGCTGATGATGATGATGAAGATGAAATTCTAAAGCATATTTGGGATGTACGTTTTAAAAGTGACTTATCAGATGGATTCCTTTAGTCATTATCATCATAGATATCACATTAACATGACAAGTTTTGACTCCACGTATTGGTGGCATCGTGCACTTTAGTTCGGCGGGAGAGGATGAGGACATGGTGTGGGTTTTGGAAACGGACAGTGGAGTGGGATAAGGACTGTGTGAAGAGAGAGGATAGTGTAAAAGTATAACGTCAACTTTCCACTTCCAGTGATGTGCCACTGGCGTCTACAATATTTCGGAGAATTATATTCCGTGAAAAGGAGTCTACAAGGAGTGGGTTCAGCAAGCCACCGGGTCCACTCGTCAGGTTTCCCTTGTGCTACTGGATACACACTACAACTATGATGGCTGTTCTGTGACTTGACTCTCATTCCTGTATGGCTTCTTTAAATGAATTTGTTTGCCGTCTGCAGTGGGATGATGCACAGGATGCATGCTGATGAGCGAGGGTTTTTTCTCGAGTTCTATCCGCCACTGCTCGACGTATGATGTGTACTCTTCCAAGTTTTGACAGGAGTCAGTTTGCAGAGCTCTACGGCCGTTAAATGGAACCATTGTTGGTGTCGTGTCCATTTGCACTCCATTCTGCCTGGGTCTTTGTTCTGACTGTGTGTGTGTATGTGTGTGTGTGCGTGTTTGTGTGTTAGTGTGACTGGACTTGTGTGCGTGCGTGAGGATGCGGGCTTGTGTCTTGTCTGACGTGAATGGTCCACGTGCGTCATTCCTTCCACCATAGGGCCAAAGGGTTCCTCCAATATTCTAGAGTCTACTACAACTAGTTGGCATTTACAACGGCAACAACAACAGCAGCGTCGTATTTTTTCCGTAGTTCTATGGGCTCTTCAATGCGGATTTTCTGAGTCAAGTCAGTAAAAGCAGTAATTGAGGCGCCTTTGAAGGGGCGTGGAGTGATGGGGCTAAATTAAATGTGCACGTCCGTCGTCGCTTGTCCATGCCTCGTCGTCGTCGTCGTAGCAGACAAGTAGAAGGGAAAAAACTGTTGGGCCTTTGAGCGGACAGTGGGGAAAGGGATGGCGAAATCGGAGCTTCTCTAATGAATATGAGATTGAATCTCATGAGTTTTTGGACGGGAGGAGCGGGCGGCTGGACGTGTAAGACGTTAACACGCGGGCTTCCTCCTGTAGCCTCTCTCGCTCAAATCCTCCATCCGTTCGTCCGTCCGTCCGTCACAAGTCACAACAAAATAATGAAGAGGAGCTGAAAGTGAAGTGTAAGGGAGGCTTGATTTTGTCCTTGTCATCCACTCATCTATATCTCTGATGATGAGCTAACTGCCTACCAGAGAAGTGAGTAAAGAGAAGGCTTATCCTCTTCTTTTCGCCTATGTTTTTCCACCTTTATTGAAGACTCATATTGTCAGTCCATCCCGGCCGAAGCTTGAGGGTTGGTATTTAATTTTCCGTTTGAAAATATAATTCATTTTTGGCGGGAACTCTGACACGGCTCGGTTACTTGGAGCCTCTTGTCTCGTTGACTATATAGATAAATACGTATGTAATCTGACTGCGGAGCTCGTGTATAGATGTATTATTGTAGTAGTCGTCGTAGTAGTAAATTACGCTGGAATCTGACGGATTCCACTTTCCCTGTCCATATAAACTCTGACATGTGAGGAGAGAAGTGGACGCCTCCAGTGTCCCAAGATATCCTGTGGACTGTCGTAGGCAATTTGAGGAAGCTTCATAAACAAGTTTACCGATCCATCTTCCCCCTCCTAATATGAGTCTTAACCCAAAGGGAATCACTCTGAGGACATGTTTGAGTTTACCTTCAACGGATTTGCGCGCATGTGCGTTTGCATATGTCTGTATGTGTACACCTGAATGTGTACGTGTGTGCGTGCATCTAAATTTGTTGTACGTGTGTGTGCGCATTGAAATGTTTGTGTGTGTGTGTGTGTTTGTGCGTACGTATGTGTGCTTATGTATGCGTCCGTATTGGTACATGTGTTGTGTAGTCGTGAATGTTACATGGGAATTCGTGTTTTAAAGATACCTTAAGTTGTCAAAAGGAACGGGGGTGACACGAACAGCGATGATGGAATTAATTATAGTGCGCTCATGTGGTCGTGGACTACCGGGAATTCCCGTCGAAGAATCCTATGGGAACAAAGGGTGGGAATTGAAAGACAAATGCCTGGGCCTTCCCTGCTGCTGCTGCTGCTGCTCCTTCGCCGGCTGGGAGAATGAATAAAAATACTAACATGAGGCCCTCCCCACACACCTTGAATTATTACGTGAGAAAGACTGATAGTGGGGCGGGCGGGTCTATGTATGCAAAAATAATTATGATCATAGTGTTAACAATAGTCAAAGTCTAACTTCCAGGCTGGAGGAGGATATGTGATGATAGGTATAGGTCATAAAGTAATGTGTTGCACGATTTTCACTACTGGTAAGGCTATGGGGAATGCGTTTGCTGTACTGTATATTACCTTATACGTGTGAGGTATAACATAACTGCATGTAGTCGAGGAGCCCCTTTCTGCGGGGCCGAGATAGCGGGATGAAATAGTAGTGAGTAAGTAGGAGCAAAGGGAAATGAGGTGAAAAAGGCTGGAGCAGGAACTTATGGGGTAGCGGTTGTTGTTCCTACCATGCTCGTACTATTGCTCCTACAGTATAAGTTTACTTTGAGAGGAAGAGAGCAGCAGCAGCAGCAGCAGGGAAGACGAGAGGCGAAGAAGAAGGATTGAGGGGAAGTGGCGAGAGAGAGAGAGAGAGAGAGAGGAGCGAGAGCGAGAAGTTAATCACGTAAAGAAAATGTGATGGAGTTGGCTGGGAAGATTTGTCGTGGCGCTTCACTTTACTCTGGCACGGCGCAGCAGGACGAGGAGCTCAGCAGTGGTAGTGCATGTTGTATGGTGTAGGAAGGGAGTAGTAAGCAGTCGTCGTCGTCGTCGTAGTAGTAGTAGTAAGCAAATAAAATTAGCAAGACTTCAAATCAGCTCTCAGCCCGTGTTAAGACGAAGTTGAAGTTAATTAAAAGTGACAAGTGGCAGTCTACATAAGTTTACTACTGCACACGCATCTCGGGTGCTTGTCCCCCTCGTCACTCACAGGCACACTCCAGCCGGGGAATGAAATCGAGCGGGTTAATTATTTATCATACTCTTGCTGCTCAGCCTGCTCCTGCCGCCCTGTGACTATTTCCACCACGACGGCTTGAATTTTCCGCTGGACTGACTTCCAAGAGTTTGAGTGCAAAACTTATCGCAGAGGATCCATATGAAAATAGTTAGGTTGTGGAGGGAAGATATGGTACTGTATAGTACTACGCTGCTACTACGAATCATTATACGGCCTGGCTGCTATGACCACCCTTGTCCCTACACATGTTAGACTCATGCGGCGACCCTGACTGTGTTTTAGATAATAGTGCAGGCTACAGTAGTGCGGGTCGTGGGCTGTTGTTATCATGAGGCGGAAAGTTTAACCTTGGCCTTGCCATTGAATGTTCATCATCGCCATGGTGTTGGAGAGTAGTTATAGTTGTTGTACAGTTTTATTGGCGGAGGAGGAGGATACTGTAGATAAATAGGGAGGGACTGGAGGAATTATTTTCGCCTGTACTGGACGCGCACAGACATCATCAGATTTCTCGGGAAGAATAACTGGAATACTCAAGTGATGCTCCTTCTCACGCAAGCAGGCGTGGCGGGTGCGAGGATCAGGAGGAAGACAACTTTCAAGTCTATTTCCCGTATGTGTGTTCTACATTAGCTTAAGTTTCAGGGATTCTGTGGTGCAGAAATGTTAATTTTTTGGTGGTAATATGCGTGGATGTGTGTGTCTGTGTATGTGGCGTGTTTTTGTCTTATGCGTTTATGCATTAGCACACGCGCTATTGTTGCCGTTGTTATTGTTGTTAAGCTGGAGCTGTTAGCGCTGAGTATCCCGTGGATATGATTCCGTAGATGGAGTGAGAGGGTGGGCTCAAAATGTTTTTTTAAATAATATTTCTGTCCGTTAGAATGTCCTGACGCTGGACACAGGGGAGAGAGCTGAGCGGATCCATTGTGTTCGGAGGAGGGTAGAGGTTGATGTTGTTGCTGCTGCTGCTGTTATTGTTGTGACCGTGTATTTATGATGTTGTGCGCCGTCCTGGGATTCGCACGTGGGAGGAGGGGGTGACTCGAGGTGGATAAAAGACGGAGGAAGGAGATAAGCATTATGTATAACACTGTGGAGTAAGATTTGATCTATGATAATTATACCTAAACTGGAGATTAGATATTATTGTTTGAATTTTAAATTCACCTTTTGTCCGTAAGAAGTACATGGCCAGGGATTTTGACTGCTTGAGTCAGTAGTGGTGAGACTCAAAGAGTGTCGTGGGCACGCACGTGTATGCATGTGCGGTGTGTGTATGCGTGTGTGAGAGGTTCCTTATGTTATGCATTATATTATGTCATGTCTTCGAGGGAGATCATCTTCATGTGTACACATGAGCGTTGTTGTTATATGTGTGTGTGCATCCCATATGTATGGATGGAACATGATTATAAGTGTGAACTTGACCGTGTTTGTGGACTGTCTGACTGCGAGCGGATATGTGCCTGTCTGCTCGTGTATACATAAGTGGTTTAAGTTAGTGTGGTTTCGGCTTAAATTATTCTTATTGCAGTAAATCGCCTAAATGATGACCATATTGCCACGTGGAAGGCGGTAGGAGTATATTTTCTCACTCGTGTCCATGGTGCTGTTGTTGTGGGGGTCGAGCAGGCTTAAACTCTGCGGGAGAGCATGTGTACAGTGTGAGTTTTATTTTTATTGGTGTCCGACGTGGTGGTGGTGGTGGTGTTGGTGGAATTTCCTTTGGTCCGTTCGGTAAACCCGGTGGCTTATTACCTTCTCATCATCATGCTTGCATAATAATAATAATAATAATAATAATAATAATAATATAATATGAGATGAGAAGAGGAGAGCTATGGTCGGTCGGAGCTAAAAAGCATTATGGCCGCCCTCTCATCTCCTTTTATCTGCTCTGTGACGAGGTGTACAATAAGTTTGAGTCGGCGGAAGTGAAAACATACATTACTTCGGTGTGCGGGACCAACGGAGCGTTTTCGTGGAGGAACCCTGCCGCGGCCTGCCTTTTTTGGCAGTGCAGTGATGACGGCGCGGGTAGAACAGAATACGGCACTGTTTCGTCAGCCATTTATATGTGTCGTCGTAAAACCTCTGGCTCTCACACATCCGCCTTTTCTTCTTGACCATTTACTGCTAAATGCGGAAAGGACGAGCTATGAAATCCCCCTCTCACCCCTCCGCAACCTCGTAATGGGAGGGCCAATGGAGTAATTAAAGGGGAGTATTTACTATGGCGGTTGTAAAAGACTGTAACATGATCATGTGAGTCTCTCTGAGAGTGAGGAGCAACATAAACATGAGTATCGTAGTGTATGAGGGGGTGAGGAAATAAAATGTAAAGACTCGTAACGAGATTGCGTGTGTTGTTGTTGTTTGCGAAGATTGCGGTTCCGTCCGAATAAAGTTGTTGTTTCTGCTGCTGAATCCGATTATTTGGAGGTTGGGGAAAGGATGGAACGGGTTTTGAGCGTATGGTAGGATGTTAATGCTGCTGCTGCAGCTGATGATGATAATGACGGTGATTTCATTATAATTGACTGTTGTGTTTTAAAGAGTGGGTTTTCCTCTATTTGGTAGACGGGGAGGAGGGCGTCCTTTATCATCCGGCTAGTCAGCAGATTCATCTTCTGAAGAACTCCGGTTCCGTGGACTCTTTCTCGTCGGGCTCCACCTCGTCGTCCTCGTCGTCGTTCCCGAACCACGTGTCCTCGTCACCCTGTCAGACTCCGACGGGACCCCCTCAGATTGTGGATATGCACCAGGTATGTACTCCGCCGCCAGGGCTCCATGTCATCATTATTATTATCATTGTAATTACTATCGTAATAATAAGGATGTGCTTGTCCAACCATTCTTCTGTGAAATCCTCCCTAGTATCCTATGGTGTTTTTGTGTTTTTTTTGTTGAACTGATTGAAAAAAAAAGTGGAATGCTCTCGGATTTCCGGCTGTCGACTCGAGTCAATTCTTTATCGTTGTCGTCGGCACCTGATAGGGTTATAATAGGAGCTATTCTTGATTCCCATGGAATGGATGATTGATAGGATTGTGATAGGAGGGAGAAGAAGCCTTGGTTCTTGTAGTTAGTGTAGTGTGGAAACTGTGTATAGGAATGATGGTGGTGTGCTCCTGCTTGTTGTTGATGTTCCAATGGATGCTATGTTACATTGGAGATGCGGCGGCTGCGGCCGGCCATCGGGAGTTACTGGCTTGTACAGAAAAGGGAGGAATCACATTCATCATAATTATGCATGCCCTTGTCAGCATCTCCATTTAAACTGTCCTTTTAACTTTAATTACATTCTTGATGGTTCACTGCCATTCCTGGGCAAGTAAGTCCTCATGTTGTCTGATTTATCTGTTCATGTTCCGAAAGGGGTTAGGAAGGACATGTGATGTCTGGTGCGGGTCTGCGTTTAACAGAGGCAAAAGAAAGTAGGCACGCAAGCATATAGTGGTCGTGAGGGCATGAGTCAGTCGTCCAACCATGTGGATTTTGTTTTTTCCTGACTCTATCAGCCGCCTTCCGGCGGCCTCCTGATCCTGTAACTAGACTGCGTCCTCCTCTACTTCTGCTCATGCCCACTTGTGCATGTGTGGGAACAGTTGAAGAGTTCGTGGCGATGGTGGTGGTGGTGGTAGTGGCGATTGCGGACTGCAAAATGTGAGATTCCTCTTACGTGTATAAGCGTATGTGTGTGTGTGTGTGTGTTGGTGTTTCTGGTAGGACGCAAATGATCCCCGGCTTACGAAGGTGGGACCCCGGGTCGAGAGTTCAAGAGGAATGAGGAAGAGCGTCATAGTCGTCAGAGTCCTGTGGTATTTCCCATTATGGTCTTACTGATTTGTCTAAATGACCTTCTCTCTCACAGGAGTAGTAGTCGCCCCTTTAATTCATGGTCATAAGTTGCAGGGATTGGCTGACTGCCTCTGACTAAGCTCATCATCACTACACTGGACTCCTTTGCAGTATATTGTTTTGCACAGCGGAGTAATTAGTGGACAACATAAGTAATTGCAATTAATACGGAACTTTTCATCCTCTTGCTCACATTTATACACACAATGGCATGCGCATCCCACACATGCACATACACACATCCTCATCCTCGTTGTGAGAGATGTTGAAGGTACTGCATTCAATGGTCATTCCTAAGTGACATCACACAGTATCGCTGTCAGCAACATTGGAACAAAGGGTAGCTGTGGGAACTTTATAATTCTCAAAGGTTGTAGGAAAAATAACGATGCGGATCTTAGGTGTTGTTATGTGCGCATGCAGACAGGGGCGGATACAGGGGGGG
>VYYI01003064.1:0-13096 GCA_021029175.1 Bilobella aurantiaca | reverse complement strand
GAAGCTTTCTCTCAAAGGCATGACGCTGAGTTTATGGCTGTCGCCAAGCAGGCCCATCTCAAGATGAAGTAGTAATAATGTCGAGCTACAGTTTTTTTTTGTATTCGAATTTTAGTCGTATGTTCGATTTCTACAGCCGGCTGACCAAAATCGAAATCATAACATAAAAACCTTCATAAGTATTCCGTCGTAGGACGGGTTTGTTTGGCATTTTTGGAGCAATAGAACTACGCTTACCACCTTACGTTACAGTATTTGGTAGCTGACCCAATAATGTAGCTAATTAAAAGTTAGAACAATTAAATGCAGTCAAAATATGCTAATTGATTTCATTATTTTCAAGCAACGAAAGATTTTATTAGCAATTGACAAATTAATTGATGAGAAAATGGGCATGCCCAACACCGATCTCTCTTTCCTAATACCGCAAGTAGCACTTTGTGCAACCCAGGTTCTGCGCAAGCGTGATATAATCAAGTGTACTTGCAGAAAACAGCTGTGTGTACAACTTCAGACCGGTTGTCATTATCGGGGATTGTTTTGAAAGGTTAATTAGTTGAATTTAATTAATTAATTAAAGGTATTTTCGTATTGCAGTAAGCTTTCTTTAGTGTGAAACATGTCATCAGCGGATTGGGACGAGGTCAAGAGGCTTGCAGCTGATTTTCAGAGAGCTCAGCTCACGGCCGCTGCTCAAAGGTAAATAATTGATTTAATTAGCTATGAAGTATTAATTATGTAGTGGTGCGGAGTTCCTAAACTAATTTGTGACACAGATTAACAGAAAAGAATTGCGTGGAAATTGTCTACAAATTAATTGAATTGAAATTGCTGGATGTTGTGTTCACTTGTGATGGTAAGGAGTATGTAACTCCGCAACAACTAGGGAAGGAAATCTTGGACGAGCTATATGTTCATGGAGGTAATAGGAAAACAATGGATCATTTAAGGGATGACACAAATTGAGTTGACATTTGTTGCGCTTAATTGAAGGGCGGTTACCGATGGTGGATCTGGCGACAACCCTAAACGTTTCTTTGGGCGTTGTAACGGCTCGCACTACGGAGCTTTTAAAAACTGAGAAAGGGCTACATTTGGTACTTGGGCAACTGATTACGACAGCGTTCTTGGATTCATTCGCACATGATGTGAACGAGAAGCTGACTCAAGAGGGCGTCGTGAGCTTGCACGAGCTGTCAAAGACATCTGATTTGCCTGGAGATTTCTTAATGGAGCAAATGATTCGCCGCATTGGGAAAATCATCAAAGGAAAGCAAGATGACACTGAGAACTGGATGATTTACACAGAGACTTTTGTGCAACGCAATACAGCCAAACTTCGAGGAATACTGTCCGGAATAATGCGACCAACTCCACTTTATCAGATTATGAATAAAGTCAACCAGGTTTCGGAGAAGCTATTTTTTAGTAAATCTAAAATTTGTCACTGATGAATCCTGTATTGATAAGATTAAAATGTTTTGCTATTATTGCAGCGATAATGAAGAAAATGTTGAGTACAAAGCGGGTGGATGGAGTCCTTTCCGGGTCATCTCGAACCTCCTACTACATTCCAAGCATCTACACAAGAGCTCAAGTGAATTATATTGAACGTTTCATGAATGGGAACGGCTACGTGGACTTGGATGCTGCTTCCCGTCTTGGGATAACTGAGCCGAAAGCGTTTATACAAAAAAGATTTCCCAACCAAGAATTAGTATTTCTCAAGACATGTTGTTTAGGCGAACAACTCTTTCGACAAGTGAAAGATTCTGTTGAGGAAAGTCTCCAGAGTCCGGGTTGGGTAGACGTTGGGACGGTTTTGCCTTTTGGAATCTGTGAAGACGAAGTGAGTCTTCTCTTGCAACAGATCCCTAGGACTCCAGATTCAATAACAATTGGTTCGTGCATAATTTCTTCAAATCTTATTGAGTCCCTCAAAGAACAATTTCGGCCACTCATGTCTGAACAGAGTGTCAAAGTAAGTTTGTAATTTTCTCTCTCGTTTCTCTGCTCTTAATATGCAACTTTTTTTTTTACTGTTTACCACCCAAAGGATGTAGAATCTGGTAAATATGTTGAGATTATGACACAAGTCCGTGCTGCGGAAAAGAAAAACAAAACCGCTGCCTTAAATGCCGCTGAAGGTGACAGTCGTGGGCATAAGGTAGATTTATTATTAATGGTATATTTCCTATTGCGTTGTAGATAAATTAAATTTTTTTTTATCACGATTAGAAAGAAGATCGTCGGAAGAAGGCTGCAGCTGGTGGAAAAAGCGGCGGAGGTACGCAAGGGCGAGAATCTAAGACTAAGGCAACGAAAAAGGTTAAATGCCTAATTAAAATTAATTGTGAAAGATTATTTTTCAATTTGGAGCCATTGATATGATTTTTTTTTTGGTTTTTAGAAATACCTTGCCGGACGCAAAGACGAGTCTGAATCCGAAGAAGAAGCACCAAGGCAATCAGTCGAAAGAAATACCAACAGCGCTAAGAGTGCTATTCCAGTTCTATCTTTTTTGAGCACAAAAGAAGTATCCCGGAAGCTCCAAGAGGATGACATCCTCAGTGAGGCTCCATCTGAAATTTTGAAGGGAATTACAAATAGAATCCTTCCGTAAGATCTACTTTGTAACTTACAAGAAATCCGTCACGCAGATTCTAAGTTGTAAAACCGTTTTATTTTTATAGGGCGTTACAAGCCGAATATCAAATTGTGGCAAAGAAAGCTTATGAATCCTTTGTTTCCGAACAAGTTGGACGGAAATCCAAGGAGGAATTGTTTAACAAAGCAAAGAAGTTTATAGCATTTATGAAGCTTTATTCAATGGGCCTCGAAGCGTTTGACGAAGATGATGCAAAGGGTCAACTTGAAAAATATTTACTGCGTAACTTTGGCCAAGAAGTCATCAATGCAATGACAGAATTTTTCTTGGTGGAAGCAGGAATTCAAGATGGAAAGGTGCTCTCACAAAACTAAAAACAATTCGATGAAATTAATTAAATGTATAAATTGTATTCAGATCGCCGATCTAGAGGATACAACCCTTATCGGAGAATTGACCGATCTTTCCAAAGTATCAACCGCTACTGAATTTCAGTCAAAAGTTGAAAAGATCTTTCAAGTTCGGGTAGAAAGGGACGTTGGTGAAGTTTTAACGGAAGCGCGTGAAAGCTTGGAAGCACAACTTGTCTCAGCAGAGGAAGGACAGGACCCTGCGCTGTTTCTTCATATATTCGCCCTCTTGGTTTTTAGTTTTCTGAACAAGAGCCTACTATCCGCAAGTGGAAAGTTTGTGCCTCAAATTATTGGGCGTCTGATGAAGGGTCTTCCGGAACAAGATTTTGTGAAGGTACGGAACGCCCAGGACTTGGTTATTCAGCACATCAAGAATAGAGGCACCCAAGGTCAAGTAGATACAATTTATGGGGACTTGAAAGCTCTTCTCAAGCCGCTCAGCAAGGGAGTGTAACTTTGTCTTGGAAAATCTATAAAATAAAGACGTCATCCTCCTTCATCGACAACAGTCTTTCGCGTAACATCGGAATTAAATTGTGCTAAATAAACTTGAACTTGCAAAAATTTATTGTAAAGTGTTGATATGAGCATGGTTTCAATTTGATATCTCATCTTCACCTAAAGCGCGCTTCGCTAAATGTTTTTAATTTGAAAAGGATGGGCGGGATTTTTTTCTATGTTCATAAATAAATATTGAATTGAATTTGAAGTGTCTCTGTCTGTCAATTTTAAATTGAAAAAACAACAACAAGATTAGCATTAAAAGTTAATTTAATTGATTGTTTTTAGTACAATTTTCACCTTTTAAAAAGTAAGAGATTACTCATACTCGTCTCATCAGCTGCAACAAGACTTGGATATGAGTTTGAAACGAATCACTGATTTTGATTTGGGTAAGTTTAAAGTTTGATTGAAGTATTAGGAATCGTAATTTACGACTAGAGGATTAGACTCCGATTAATTAAGTTTTATTTTTAAGGTGTTGGCGGTTCAGAGGAGAATTTTATACGCGTTTCAGAAATTCCTGTGGACGTCAGCCGGACTGAAATCAATTTGATTACTTGGCTTCTCGTGGAACAAGAATTTAGAAGAGAGCCGAATTGCGATTTCAGGGCACAAGGGCCGAAGGAGGAAGTGCCTGGCGAATATGAGGATCTGGAGTTTGACAGACCGGATGAAGACAGTGATCATCAATTGCCTGTTGTCGGGCCTGGTGGAGATACCACTGACACAGTACGGATACAACCAATACGGGTTCAAGTTGGATATGGGTTCACACCACGCATTATAGCAAAGAAATGTAGCATTAAATATTGACATCTATAGTACATAAAGAATTTGTTCAGAGTTTCATATCTCCAATTCTGCATTGTAGATGCTGAAGCAATGCTACGCGCCGTCGGTGTCTCGCTTCCTTTTGAACTATTGACCGATACTCAAAGAGGGACACTATTTCGGTATTTCTCCTCCCAAAGTGATCTGCTGATTAAAGAAAAATACAGGTTGACACTTAATTCTCTATATTGACTCATTCATAAGTACGCGTTACAGATCTTTTTTTTAACATTTTAATATAACTTGTTCTTATACAGTTCAATTCTTGACCTATACCAAGCCCTTCGAAAGCGCTCGAAATTTCGAGAACAGTACGATGTACTCCGTGTATTAGGAAAGGGAGCCTTTGGAGTTGTTTATGCTGTACGGACAAAGCAAGCTGATACTCAGCCTTACGAGTTTGCAATTAAAAAAATCAGCATTAGCTCATTCGACGCTTATGCTGACATAAAGATGATCCTGAACGAGGCAAACATTTTACAACGTCTGGGCCAGCATCCAAATATTATCCGTTACATTGACGCCTGGCTTGAAGTTCACGAGGATGAACGGGAGTCCGAACCGCTGGTCCCCGTGTTTTACCTGATGATGGAGCTTGCCCACATTCCTCTGGATCAATGGAAAACAGAAAATCCCAATAAGCTATTAAGTGCGGATTGTATTTTGGCCGTAACACGTCAACTTTTGTTGGCCTTGGAATGGATCCATGAGAGGAAATGTCTACATCTGGATATAAATGTTAGTTGTATTCCTTGTGACGGCAATTTTAATTCGGAAAAGTTACAGAATTTCGCTTTATGTATTCCAAACAGCCTAGAAACATTCTATGGTCCGACACCACTTATAGTTCAGTGAAAATAGCTGATTTTGGTCTCGGTATCCCAGGCGAAACCTGCCCTATACGCCGTGGCACAGCTCCATATTTAGGCCTTGAAAGTGCTCTCAGCGCAAAGGTACTTTATTGCAAAAGCTATTTATTGAATAGATGGTTCTAGAATGCTCATGTTCATATTATTTATATACCGAATTAGAGCGACGTGTATTCATTGGGAGTGACATTACTAGAAATATCGCAAAATATATCAACGAAGTCGGAGCTGGTTAATCGTATAGAGTTGAAGCAGTTACGGACAGACGTTCCTATTATGGTAACATCTAAGTTTACTTAAACTTTCTAAACCTCTAATACTCACTCCAATTAATTTTAATAACCCAATTAATTTGTTTGAAGGATAAAATCCTACCACTGATGCTGCGCAAGCAACTCAGCCAACGACCAACGGCTAGAGAACTGTTGGAAATAACTGGTCGTACCTGAAGACGGAGAGCCATCTACGCCCTTCGTCTTATAAAAGTCACAACAAACAAGTGTTCAATCTGTTCCTTGTATTTTACCTTACATTGTTTTTAATGAATGTCCCAAGATATCAAAATTGTACAGTATGATTCTTCCATAAAAATCAGTACTCGTTGAAAACTTGAGATAAAAATGCGATCCCTTCAAACTATTACTTAATGAGAATTCTTGTACAGAATTATTATCCTCAGGTGAGAACTGAAATGGATCCGTGTTAATCAATTCGTCTTCTTCTTTTGGCAGTATTCCTAGCTCACATTCTCTTCCGGCAAATCCTCCCTGAAACTGGAGTTTTATTTCAGTAAGACTAACTTCATCCTTAAAACTGAAATGGATCCATTGCGGCGTTCCCTTTGGAGAGCAAATTAGGATTAACCGAAGAAATTGAATTTGCGTCCTATTCACGGTAAATTAATACTCACCTGGTCTGAGTTCCAACAAGTTTCATCTTTTCGATCAAATAGGAACTTTTTCCCATAAACCTTACGGTCATTATTCAGTACCGAACTTACCCTAATCAACCGATTAATTACAATTAGTTGATTTTTTCACTCTTAATACTTAAAATTACATTAATGACAACTTAATTGGCCCACTTACTTGCACTCACTTATATCGTCAATCAAGGATACAGACATTTTTCAACACTAATTAAAACTAAACTGAAATTGTTTACATTCGCATTTCGCAGCTGATTTTACTTTTCCTATTCGCACGTGAATTTGAAATTGGCGGGAAATAGCACAGTTGAAGTGAAAGTGACGCTTGAAAACTTTCTCCCAATTCACTCAAATGACACTCGTCTGACCTCCGTTGTATAATGGGATGTTTATTTCAAGCAAAAACTTAATTACTGAAGAGAGCATACCACCGTGTCAAGTTCATTTGACATCTGATTGGGGCCATGACCTTGAACTGGTATACCGTGCCTTCCAATGGCCGCTGCAGAGGCCGTGACGGGAACCGGTCCGGCAGGTGTATGGACAACGGTTTGGGGACCAGGCATTTTGGGCATTAGCAGCGCTTGGCCTAAGCCAAATCCATGTGGGTCGCGGATTCGATTTCGCCCATCGGGATTGACATAGTACATTGCAGAGGTAGTGAAGCAAGTTTGGACCTGTTGGGGCAACATTGTTCAACCAGTGTACAGAGCATTTCATAATTTCTAAATCACAATTTGAACCTTAAGTTACAATAAACACAATCTCACAATTTGTTAGAACAAAATTATGCAGGAAAAAATCGACTAGTAGGTAGATCTACTCATCCAACATTAAAAGTATTCATGGATTATGTTATGTTACTATGCTAGTCAGTATCTTACATTTTCGCCTGACTTTGCTGACACGATGAATGAAAGCGGAATGTCGTATTCTTGCTTGAATCTTGTGTGATTGTCCAATCTGACTGTTCTAAGATGTTCTAAATCCGCTTTGAGTCCAACTAGAGCTACAACGATTTTCGATAGATCAATTCCATGTGACTGAATGACTTGGATCCAGTTTCGCAGTTCATTAATCGATGTCATATTGGTCACGTCATAAGTCAGCAGTAAGATCTACTTAAACGCTCATTTTGGTTTCAATTGTTTTTGAAAGTCTTATTCCCAAAGACTTACGTCGATTCCAGAGTTAAAATAAATTCCAAGCATTTTGGAGTCGATGGCAAGGCCTCCAATGTCCAATATTATGAGCGTTGCTGTACCGTAGGGACGAACGGTGACCCGTCGCGAGAAGAAATCAACGCCTTGGGTGGGGTTGTATGCATTGCCTTGAAACGTATTCTCCACAAAACGTTTGACAATGCAAGACTAAATATTGTAATATTTCTTAAATCAAATTTAACTAATTCCAATTGAAATGATTAGTGATAATTATTACCTTCCCTCCCCCACCGCCCCCGACAATGGCTATACGAATTTGTCGCCCTTCCAGCTCCATTCTGAATGCCCTAGTTTTGTAACTTTCTCCATTTCCGAACAGTAAAAACTTTATTTTGGTTTTTTGTATCATGGTTACAGCAAACGCCACCAAATTGAAACTTACTTTTCTTTCGTAGAAACTGATCGTCTGTTTTTTTTTAGGATTTATTGAAGTACTTTAGTAAGCTCTATATTACAATTCGTAATGGTTAGAATTATTAGTCCAAACAATTAAAACTAAGTTTCCATGTATTGACGTAGCACAACAAATTACAGCCACAAATATTAAATGTTCTGCCTACATAAAACCAAAATCGATATATTTGTTGAATTATTAGATTTTAAGGTCTAAATGCGTAATATTACGGTAAAACTGTTCATCAAGCAAACATTGTCCAAATTAATTAATAGATGATGTCTGTTTACTATCCTATTGTTAAGTGATTAATGTAAAGGGAAATTCACATTGTCATAACTAATTCGAAAGCGGATGTCTCCAGTTAAGATATCCTACAGTTTAAGCAATTTAAGATTGGAAATTAACATTTTTCTTGAAATTAATTCAAAGCAGATATCTGCATTATCCTATTATTTATATCCAAAGCTTCTCTAACAAATTCTTCATCGTGAACCAAGCGTCCAATTTCATTTAGTTTCTGAACCAGCTTCCCCTTCTTAAATCCCATTTGAAATTCACATTCGTCAATTTCGGGTGTCTCTTTGAAGTTCCTGACAACGTCCATCTTGAGCGTTTGACGCTTCTTGTCGTCCATGTAGAAAATAGTCACTTTCGGGTTTTCCTAAAATCAAATTTCGGTTACCGTAATAATTCTTTTAGAGTATCAGAACTCCAATCCAAGTATACTTACCGGAGTTAGGCAGAAATATAAGCCCGCCATAATTTTGCCCTTGGGGTCTCGACGCAGAATCGTTTTGAACTCGTACACCAAGTTGCGCCGCTCCGTGACGTCGACGGCACTCTTAAAGTGTCGGCCGCAAAAAATTAGACTCTTGTGCGCCTCTCGCCGTCCCTTCTTCGTTTCCGAAACGAACCAGGAGATGTAGTCAGCGCTGATCATTGTGTACTCGTACTCCTTCTGCGCAGGTCCTTCCTCCCCTTGAACAAATAGTCCTGCGCCACCAAAAAATCGAGTTATTTAACTGTTAACTTAGCAGCTTAAACCAGAACCCTTACCAGTATGCGGGTAGAGGCCATCTTCCATGACGGTAACCGGTCGTGAAATATGGTATCCCGGATCCAGGATCATAAATCCGTTTCTCTCCCCGATACGTATCCGAAGACAGGCCAAGACGTGCTCCTTCTCCACGGTTTTCTTGCACGGTGGCACGTTTCCGACGTACGTCTCCGCTGTTTCAATTTCCTGAAAAACAACAACAAGGGATTTGAAAAACCGTTCTGAAAATAGGTTTTTAAGCACGGAAATAACATTGCGGTACACACGCACCTCCTCGCAGGAAACTACATAAAACTTGTTCACGGCATCATGCTTCTCAGGTAGGAATGAATGGATTCGTTGAATCATTTCATAGGCCAATCCCACGCAAGTATAGTGACAAGGAATGATTGGTGGTTTGTATTGTCTGTAGAATGCGTCCAGGGAATCAATCCTGGATTTCTTGAAAGCATGGTAAAATCTAGGTAAATCAAAAACCAATCAATCATTATTTATTGACATTCTCTCTTTTTTTTCTGAGCATGCGCCACCTTACCTAATGAAATTGTCGACGCTGTTGTACTTGTGTCCCGCAACAGCTTGTTGCGACACAAACTCCACAAAGCCAGCAAATTCTTCATATTTGATCACTTCGGAAAATGCCACGGTTTCTGGCGGTTGACTCTCCCAGACCGGGTATGGAAGGGAGCAGTCGAGGGGCCAAGGGTCCTCTGGACTCGCCTGAGCCTTCACATGACCTGACCCAAATGAAGGGCCCACCTGTCTTCCCACTACATGGTTCTTGGCATTGAGGCTCTTTTCGATGTGATCATGAAGAATGGAGGCGCTGACCTTGGGGAGGTGTGAGGGGTCATCGTTGGGGGGTGCTAAATAATTGGGGAGTTGGAGCCAAGGATTCGTGACCAGAGGAGGGCAGCCAGCGTCCGGAGTCGAGCCGAGTCAGCTTGGCCATTCGCAAGCCCAGCGTCCAGTCCATGAAGCAGATTTGAATGCATTTTCAGTTTCTTCACCAAACAGTAATCCTTTTTCTTGTTCACGTATTTTCCACAAATCTAGCAATTACAATTAAAATTAATTGTAGTTCATCACAAAATTTAAAGTTGCGCTTGCGTTTCAACGTTCCAAAAGCAAGCCACTTTACTCATTCTACTCTTTCTAAGCACAATGGATAACTTGTAATGTTATAAACGTAATATGTTTCCTTAATTGCAGAAAACGTAGTAACTTCACAAATTGTTGAGTATGTACTTCATTTAAATATTTAGTAATTTTAATGCTTAGTTAAATGAATTTTACCCATAAAACGTTTGTAAACGGTAGTCTCTGACTTGTCAATTGTTGAAATTGACGTAACCTTTAGCGGAGCGGTTGAGAGACTCTTTTAACACTTTCTTAGCGTCTTGCAAATAAACACAATTTCAGGGCTTGTGAGTTGAGGGAAAAACGAAAAACGATTTCGAAAAATAAAGTGGAATTTGGAAGATTTTTGGAAAAGTTGGACCTAAATTTTTAGGTACAACAGGTAAAATGCACTGAAAAATTGCAGTTCAGGGGGAAAGTGCAGAGAAAACGCGTTCTCTAAAGTGTCAATAACAATAAGGATTTAAACTTGAAACGTATATTTTCCATTGTTGCAGATTTAGAAATCAAAAAAGGTTTAAAAATCAGAATTTGCACAATTAGGAACGTCGTCGTTGTAAAAATAAAATTGAAAAGGCACTGATCGCTTCTTGAGCAACTGCTTAATGAAGGAAGGAAGGTGGCTTTAAGACAAGCATTTGAACTGAAGTAGTTGGCGTTGGGATAGGCTGCTCAAATATTTATAGGTAGGAGCTCGAGCGCTATTAATAAACTAAAAGTGGCGATGCTCAATGCCAATTGGCATGTCGGCGATGCATGTGGCAAAGCAGTACCGTGAACTTCCAATTAATTGTCCTTGAGCTTCGAATTTCAAAATTTAAAAAGCATTGCCGCATGCGGTAAAATTATTCCGCGGTGTAATTCCTTTTCCGGTTTACTGGAAACGTCAAAAATAGTAATCACAATTGTTAACCATTTTTTAGCTCCTTTTGATTTCAATAAGAGGTACCTAAGTAATACCGCAAAGCTTCAAGTACGGTCGTTTAGCATTTAATTTAAAGTTATTAAAATTTCAGACTTTGTAGGTACAGGAGAAGCGTTTGGTTCTGATAATACCGTTCAACCTCAAATAGAAACTATCTCATATCGATATGCGACCCGCCAAATGTTCAATAGGTTAAACCTAGTGAATGGGATAAAATATTACCGTAGAATTCCGAATAAAAACTAGGAAAATTGTAGTATAAATATGTATTAGCAAATTTGCACGACAGCACGAGCACGAGTCATGGGAAAAGATGAGACAGACAGAAATCAATGCCAAGTTTTTTTTAGGAATAAGAAAATTACATACAAACGTCTTTTTAACCATTGAACATGCATATAATTAAGAAGTGTGCAAGAAAAAATACACGAGCAAGCTTGCATTTTACAGAAGCGTATTTAATTAATTAATTAATTCAGGATAAGATATTATTGCATAAAAAATAATTGGGCCTATGCGCTGGGCTGGTACCAATTAGCTGAAGACTTGTAAAACAGTTTATAAAATTAACACGCATTTAACTTTAATGTGTTAATTTTATGACTTTAACAAATGTTCTTAACATAATTGTCTCGCTATACAAAATTGAATAACATTCGAATGTTTCCTTATGTTCGTAAGCGCCCCATTAAAATATTGATGGCGCGTGCTAGATGAGGGTTCAATTGCTTCATTATCAATTGACATGACCTTACTTTGCCTATTAAGTTATTTTAAGAAGCATTTGTGTTCATCTTGAGACGCAAAAGTGTCAAGTAAATCAAATTAACCTCCTCCCAGTAATTTTCCATTTCAAATCTGACACTTTTGCGCTGCTAAGCAATATTCCGTATCATTTTCCGAACGCTTCATCCGTTAAGGCATATGTATTAATAAGGGCTTTTAATTAAGCCTAAGTAGCACTTAAGCCATGGAAAATTTTCAAAGTGTTCATGTGGCTTGAAGAGAGGCAGGTGGACATGATGCTGCATAAGGAACATAAATAAAGATCAGCGACGTGTAGCATGATTTTATTGGGCAGACATTATGTAAATATAGCAAATGGAATTAGGCTTAAAGTATTAGGAACGGAGTAAAAAATTAACTTTAAGCGAGATGCTGACAGCAGCGTCTGTAAGGTCGACTCGGATAAATGGCAATAACGAATGCATTTAAATAGAAAAAAATTCGTATGAATGAAAAATCGCGAATGACTTGAGTTTCATTAGCATTTTCAACTACGTAATAATAAAATTAACTAACATTTCTTCTCCACATAAGAACATTTCTTACCCATAAAATTATTTCTCTGAAGATTTGGTGTAGTCAAGCCCAATTGAGCCTTTTTGAAGCGTTTTGCTGTCGCACAAAAGTTCAGTTTTCTTCACTTTCACCAGATTTGTTGTAAAATTGTTGTAAATTATCTGCGAAAGGAAGGACAATTAAAATTACTGTTAAACTCGATGAGTATTTGTGATTTTTCATAGAAAAATTATTCAATGTTTTCATAATTATTATTTAATTTTAATATTACATTTAGCATCAGAATTTAAAATTAGTATTCTTGAATTATTTTCTATAAAAATATGTCTGAATCTAATTTTAGTTTCCTAAGTGGATAACCTGGTAAAGATAGTAATCTGAAATTCTGAAAATGCTTTCTATTTCTAGCATTTCTGAACCTTGAAATACTTGTTCAACAAGTATGAACCAGCCCAAAATCAATTGTCCTCTCGTGAAATTGCCCATAAGAATTAAATAAGGTCATGGGTACTTTGGACAGGCTAATTCTCACCAACCCAAACTATTTTTAGATTTCGAATGATGTCATCGATGTCATTAATTGTCATCGATTGAACTCAACTGATTTCATGCAGTATTGACATTTCTTAATTAGAAAATGTCCTCAAATTACCTTTCTTTGCTTGTCGACGTAAATCAATTAAGTCGGGTTTCGTATAACTTCGCTAATCGTAATCGTAAAATATTCACAATTAAAAAAAAAATTAAAACTGTTTGAAGTCACAAACACTGCTGGAAATATTGTTGAAGTTCAAGTGACTCTCTAAAAGTTCAACGTCCACCAATGTCCGCATTTTGAATTTACTAGTTCTCTTCACCGATTTTGAGTAATGCAGCATTGCTTTCACCACTTACAAAAC